>APFE031632046.1:51012-74265 GCA_000404065.3 Pinus taeda | reverse complement strand
ATTGGATGCTTCAGCATGTATAAATATGTATTGTAACATTGAAAGGAATATAATGAAAAATCAAGCTGGTAGTCCTGGTTTTGGGATCCAGGGGAAAATCTCTGTGTCTTATGTGTTATGCTTTTGCATTGTTTATTTTCTGTGTTTTAGAATTCATATGTAGGTAATTTTTGTACGAGGTTAAAACCTATAGGATCACCCTTTGGCTCAGTAGGTTCTACGAGTTACTTCAGGCAACCTAGTGCCTTTCAAAATCTAGGTCATTCTTTTCATACCTATGGGAACCCCGCCCAGTCCGGGTGGAATTCCCAAGGTCCTCCACGACTTCCTTTTCTGGCCACGCCTAATCTGCCAGACTTGACTAAATTGACGAATGATCCAAGTAGGTACAATCCGGCTTGGCCTCTGGTCCCAACTAAAATTCCATCGGATATTCCAAAATTCGAAGGGAAGAATGGTGAAGACTCGGGAGACCATGTGACCATGTTCCACTTATGGTGCTCATCCAACTCCCTGATCGATGATTCGATTAGGTTGAGGTTATTTCAGCACACCCTAACCTAGAATGCAACCAAATGGTATATAGAGTTGCTAGGGGGCACCTTTACTTCTTTCGTTGATTTGGCTAATATTTTCTTGAACCATTTTCAGTTTACTGTCTGCTATGAAACTGGAACCGAGCTTCTGGCCAATTTTCATCAAGACACGACAACTCACATTTCGGATCATATCCAAGAATGGAGACAGAGAAAGAGGCTTATCAAAGCCGAAATTCCACCAGAGTTTCGTCTTGAATGGTTTCTCAAATATCTACAACCTGGGATCTCAAAGGATGTTTCTCTTTCCGGTGTTTATTCGGAAGAGCAGCCTATTTTTTGAGCCCAGCAATTAGAACTGATATATTCTCAGTCTAGGACTCTTCAGAAAATCCTACCTGATGCTCCTAGATCCAAGGTTGATTTAGCCAAACTGAAGCCAAGCTCTCAAGTTGATGGTATATTTGGATCAATTGACGCAAATATGGTGAACCTTTTGGAACCAATTGCAGCAGTTTTCTCTACAAACTGTTTCTTCTAACCAGGTAGCACTGTCTACACCTTCACCTTCCCAATCTACTTCCATAAACATCGTCCAGACTTCTAACCCCAAAGGAAATCAACAATCCGATGGGAAGAAGAAGGGACGAGGTAAGAAGAAGAACCAGGAAGGGAAGGGTAATGTGAACAAGCCCAGCAATGGGGCCAGTGAGGGTAGAAAAGAGTCCAAAAAGAAGGTTAAATTTCCATGCAAGTTATGCAATGGAGATCATTTGACTTACCTCTGCCCCAAGATTCAAGATGTTCAGCACTTGCTAGTGCAACAAGGGTCCTCTAGCTCCCAAGCTGTCCTGACTAACCTTTTTCCCCAAGGGCAGCAATTACTTGCTAGCACGAACTCGAATGCTGGTACCTTCGCGGGGGGTAACCAGGAAGGGGAAAATTCCTCAAATTTTTATATGATGAACTCTCATGTAGACGTTGCCACACGAGCATGCGATTATGGTGAAATGGAAACATCTAAGGCAAAATCTGTTCTTGAAACCATAGACTCGCTTCATATTGAGTGACCCTCTGTTGAGTCTATACCTCAAATATCGAAAGGTTCTGCAAAGCGCTCGACTATTAACCCTAATGCTAGGGCAGCTTAGAACTACTCGATTGTAGAAGATCTGGCTCAAATTCCTTGTGCTATGTCTGCATTGGAGGTACTCCAATCGTGTCATGTTCAAAGAAGTGCTTTGCTTTCGACAATCAGGGCAGTAAATCCAAAAAATTCTTTAGTGCTCACTTTTGATATGCTGAATGTCAAAAAGAGACTTCCTCACCATATGGCTTTCCAGATAAAGTCTACCTACCGAAAACCCAATATTTTTCAGACAGTTATAGATGGGGGAGCTTCCACATGCATAATGCCTATGTCATGTTGGAAGGCCATTGGATCACCTTCAGTTGTTCCTTCGCCGACTCTCTTAATAGCATTTTATGGTTTATTCTCATAGGCCACATGGAATTATCTTGGATTTTTCTATATGTGTTGGAGGAAAGGTCGTTAATATTGAAGTAGAAATCGTTGATGCCAACCTAGACTACAACCTCCTCTTAGGAAGGAATTGGATTTATGAGATGGATTCCATAGTTTCATCTCTTTTCCGTATCCTTTGTTTTCCTCATGAGGGGAGAATTGTTAAAATTGATCAATTAGATTATTCTCCGGGTGACTCTCGAGCAACTTCGAATTCTACGTTCCATTGGTGGATAATCCTTGTCAACCTATAGAGAATTTAGGAGTTGGGATGTACTCTTCCTTGATGGGTATATTTTACCTTCCCCCTCCTACAGCTAGAATCAATGCAATTTCATCTTCCAAGGGCCCTTCACGAAAAGAGTTCTTTCGAACTCATTATTTTTCGAACCCTCGGACCTTACCTTCATCTACGACCATATTAGATGGAGGCCAGATTGGTGGAATGGTATTTCCCATGTTTGCAGCAGAACTTAGCTATCAATCTATCATTAACTCTACAGACAACCATCCCACTCTTTTTTCAGAGGAGGAGTTAGATGGTGATGTGGCTCCAGCTTGGACCCTTGACTCTACTTCTGCTCTGGATTGCTTAGATACAGTGTTACCATTCGACGAAGCAATTTTCAAAGCAATGACGGCTATAGATCAACCATGGGAAGATTTACATCATCGTTCATATTTTCTTCCTTCATTGCATGAAGTTGAATTTAGGTTCTCCGATCTACTTACTAGCGATGTTTGTACAGTGTCATACCCTTTGGCTCTAGCACAATTATCCGCCAAAGGTAATATGTCGATTAGCTCAAGAACTGTACCTATAAACATCTCTAGGAACAAGCTGGTGGAGCCCCCATATGGGCTCTACCTTAAGAAGTATTTTGCTTAGGTTTCGGCTGAGCAATTGCTTGTTTGTATGTATTGTATTTTTTTACATATTTGTCGGGCATTTTGTGATATCAACATTTTTTTTTTTTTTTGATCTGCTTTGGTAGGAGTTGATGGATGACTTGATATATTTTGGATTCGTAGATGGTGCTAGTCGGCACACTCAGAATCTTGCTTCCACAACTTGGGTGATTTATTATCCATCTGGCCAGTTGATGGTGTCGAGGGAAGTGTGTATTGGTCCTACTTAAAATAACATTGCCGAATATAATGCAATTATTAATTTACTATCTGAAGCTATTTCTTATGGAATTGATTCGTTGGTAGTTTATCTTGACTCACAGCTGGTAGTGTCACAATTAAATAACATTTATTGGGTTCGTGATCCTTATTTATGTCACCAATTTTTGAGAGTGAGGGTGTTGCAACAATCATTTGTTTATATTACATAAGTGCACATTCCACGATCTAAGAATTCATTAGCGAACTCTATCACTAATCAAGCATGAGATTGGCATATCAATCATTCATCAAATCAAGAAAACATAAAAAAATTGGATATGTATATATATCATAAAACTGCCTGTGTGTACATAAAGTGTTCAAAGATAATTTACAAAATTAGGAATAAATGCCCATAATCATGTCCAGTCTGTCTATCGACCCGGCTCAGGATGAGCGGCTAAAAAGTTAACTACTGCATTGGCCACATGTCGAAGTATGCGGACCTAGTCCCGTGGTACTCCTACCACACGGTGCTGCATCTCCTCAGGTAGGTCCTCTATGGCTATCACCGGTACCTGGTGAGTCAATCTCACCAAGTTTCTTTGGACTGCATATAGGACCCCTCTCTATCTCAGTTGTTGCCTCTTCGGCACCTCTGCCGTGACACCTGTGCCTCAGGAATCCATCTGGTCTCACTGGACCCACATTTGGAACATGGTCATTTTGTTAGTATTTTGTCCCATCAAAAATATTTCTAAGTTCATTTCATATTTAAAAAAAGAAAAAAAATCTTAAAAATTGACAAAAAACTTAAAAAATTGTTACCTATGTCTCCCCATGTCGCCTTTGGTGGCAACACCAAGTCTGGATCTCCTCGGAAATCCATACCTGCATACAGGTAGTCGTCGACTGCGATGATCTGTTGGTCCCACCAGGAGAAAAACTCATCATCGAAAGTCGTCCTCGGCACGTCCCCGCCTCTAAGGCATTTCATCAAGTCAGCCCATCTACCCATCCGAGGATCTCGCGGGCTGTTGTCAGAGACAGATACCTTGGGACGTAGCCCAGGTACCTTCTCGAAGAAGAAGGAGCATAAAATAGTCCCATATCCAAAGTTCTTTGCCTGACCCTTCTGAATGGAGGTCAGCTGGCTCTTCATGTTGGTTAGAAGAGGTGTGCACCAGTCGAAAACCGTGGTCAGGCATTCCACTGCCAGGCTCATGGAGACCCGTGAAGCCTGATGTAGTGAAGCTGATCCGTTTACCCTTGCAATGGTAAACAACAGAATCCTCAGAGATAAACTATCCACGTGTTTGATTGGAATCTGACTTCCAATCCTTTCCGAGTGCCCAAGACAGTATATATGTACATAATCTTCTACTGAAAGACTACTCCTTGTCCTGCTAGTCGAATGCATAACCTCCCCTCTTCAGGAGATACCTGTAATAAAATAGATGTCTTCCACGTCAATCTTTAGAGGCATTTGATCTATCATGAAGACATCATCCTCTACACTCCAGTAGTGGATCAGTAATTCGAGCAGACGTGTGTAGGGTCGTTGTATACATGGGTTGGTCATAGCCAACCCATGTGTACGCAGAGTTGGATTTTTTTGACATGAATTCCCACGGTCAAATCTTAATAAAAACTTCTAAAAACTATCACAAAACATTGCAAGTATGATTTAAGGGTTACCTGGTAACTTTGGCGTGATTTGAATGGTTAAATTCTTTAGAGGCAAGTTTGCTCCTTTTTTGATCCACGGCTTTTTCCAAATAGAAATGAAAATTTTGTGAGTCTAAAAGTCAATATATAGCTTTGAAATTTCAAAATTTTTTCGCAAAACTTGATTTTCGTCTCATGAATTTTTTGACTTGTGGGCTTGGATTGTCGAGAATGGGTTATTGTTTCAGGATGTTTTGGACACTTCTTCGAGATCTTATTTCGGTCCCATGACCGCTGACCCATCATGGTAGGTATCGTTCACTCACTGGCATATAGGTTAGGGAAACCATTTTTTCCATTGCATCTTGCATACTAGCCTCCGTTCAGCGATACATTAGCCATAGGGTCAAGCCCATTATGTCTTGGTTAACAAACCATGTTCACTCACCGATTTTTAAATCATGATGCAATGGTAGAGCCATCCTTTACATGGGCATCATAGTCAGAACCTCATTGACATTGGTTTCCCATGGCTTTATACTGAGTAGGCTCGGGAGTCCTCCTTAGTCCCACCATGACTTGTGCATTGAAGATGCATTCCCCTTGCTTCTATTCTTATTTCTAGCCTTATACCCTAGAGGCTCCTTTGTGTTGAGTTGTACTACTACATTGCATTTTGACTATTTGCACCTTTTGGCCTTGAGCCAGCTTCACTTGGACTCGTGTTTAAGCCACTTATTTGACCATGTCTTCTGCAAAATCAACCATGCAATCACTTAGCTTCTGCAACTTGGCACATTCTTTGACTCGTGGAAGGAATATCCTTTTGAGTGTCTTTGACCAGTTTTGCCTCCCTGCATTGAGCATAGGATTGTTCCCATCCCAGGAACTAGATCATCTGTTTCTCTGACACTCATTCTTTCCACTATACCATAGCATTCTTTTATTCTTTTTCTAGCTTAAAGAAAAAGACAAAAAAATTATATATTCAAAAAGAGCGGGAACGGGACAACATTTCCATATATCGTTAGCAGCTAGAGTTAGTCGTGTTACCCTTGAACAAAGCACTCAAAAGAAAGTCTTTCCTCCATTTTGGGCGAGATTTAGTTTGACTTAGGTATGCCTTAACCTTGTTATTGAGTCAGTTCTCCTCTGATTGGTTACCTCTTCCAATCATATGGAGAGTTCACTCGTGCCTCTTGGTTGACGAACTTATACAGAGTTATCATATGTTGCCATATAGTCATCATTGAGTCGTGCTTTTGTTCAAGGGAAGTAAGCCTGAGTTGGCCTCTCTTCGGTGTCTCTTGACCTATTTTTCAGTCGGCCATCCCTGGTTGTCAGTGTCATGTTTGTCATCACATCAGTTATATTGGTCCTTTGCTTGTGCCGGTTTGAGAAGGTCTCCATTGACTTCTTGCTAGCGGGTCTTGTCCTTATCGACGACGACATATTGCTCTGAGGACAAGCCTAGAGCTGCACCCTGGCCCTATTTTCATTATTGATAGGTCACCTTATGCTCAACATCGATCAGTATCATGGGTCTTTGATTGAGTGGTATTCCTTGTGTTCAACTTCAGCTTTCATTATCACACATTGGGATTCGTGCAGTGCCTTGGTTTCCACTTGACCCTATTGGTGGATTCCTTGCCTCTTTGTTAGCTTTCATTATTGGTTGGTTCAGAGGGTTTCTATTGTGCGCTAGCTACATCTTGTGTATGCCGGAAACGTGCTTCGGTTGGGTTACATCTTTTTCGTCTAATTCCTTCCACATTATTGGCCTACGCGTTACACTCGTGCTAGATTGATGAAGGATGCCTTAATGCCTTCCTTCTAGTGGATCTTTTCCTATCGACTACGACTCATTGCTATGGGACAAATATATAGAGTCCATTTGGCAGTACCTTGGGGTTTGTAGTCATCATTGGTAGATTCTTTCACTATCGACAGTGGGAAACCATCATTGTCCCCTGATTGATAGATTCTTCTAGGTGTTCGACTCCAGCTCATTCATTCACACTTGTTAGATTGTACTGGGTACCTTGACTCTCATTATCATTATCGGTGAGTAGTCTCGTGTTTATTAATCGTATACATCAATGACCAATAATCAAACGATTTCTCACATAGTCGACCTCAGATCATTTATTCCCATTGTGTATAAATGTACCGCAGCAGTCAGTGAAGACCTCGGGTTGCATCAGCATGTTTTGGTTCACTTGTCAGTTACTCCTGTTACTGCCAGTTGACACCATCCACCTTATATGTTGCAGTCCTTCACAGCGACATCTTGTATGCTGGAATCCGAGTTGCGATCTAGTATCATTTTATTCCATCATGTTCATTTGGTACTATTGGGATCAGTTTTTGATATTAGTGATCAACTTCATCTTTTAGCTTCATTGGTCATCTTCTTATATGTGATATTCAAACATGTACTTTTTCGATCATGATCAAATGATCCATTATGTGTTTTTAGTTCTTTATATACTTGTATTCATAGTGGATCCGCTTGTACTTGATATGTGGACATGCTTTACTTTCTCTGAGCATGGGTATGCCTGCCTCAGACAATAATTTCTTTCTGATCTCTTTTTGATGGCTTGGAAGGGTGAATTCTAGTGAAGTCCTTCTCAGTCTCGACAGGATTCCTTTCCATATACTTAATACATTTCGACCATCATGTACCCCTTCTGACCTCATAAATTAGGGGGCATCTTTTATAGCTCCATTTACCACCCTTGGTACTTGTGATGCTTGGTTTATGTGTTGGGTGTGGAGCCTGATTATCTTTTGTATTCAAAGGTATCGCCACATTGGACCCCAGTTCGAAATGGGGCGGCAACATCGCCCGTAAAATATTCGCTGTAGGGGGGATCCAGGGGGGCGGCTGCGACCTTTTGGGAGCACCCCCTAGCGGGGGGATCAGGGGCAGTGCCCCCGAAGCTAAGAATAGATGTAAAATTGCCTTATAAAATGTTGTAATTTCGTAGTCAATCTGGGTCGTTCATTAGGCGGATATTTGACGGTAGAATTTATGTTTAATTTAGGGTTTTTTGCCCTAGAAGGAAACCCCGCGCTATATATGAGGGAATTGTATTGCGTCTATGTAGATCTATATTATGAGGAAGAGAGAGGAGATTGAGAGCGAAGAGGGAATTACAACAGATCTGCTGTAGGTTGTATCTCTTCAATTTGCTGGATAATATAAAAATAAGGACTGGTTGTTTCTCCGTGGACGTAGCCCAAACTGGGTGAACCACGTATATCTGTGTCTCTCTTGTTTTATGCATTTTATGTGTTTATATTTACGCAATATTTTACGTGTTCCATTGCTCTGTAATATATAATTTTCTAACATTATGGTCTAGGGCAACCCTTCCTTCCAGACTTGGTCCAAATATTTTAAAAACAATGCTTTATTCCCTGTACGCTACTTTTCCCTAGGATAAAAGTGTGTACATGCGGGTTAGTGAATACCCAACCTGCGCATATGTGTTAAAACACTCAAAAAATTTAAATTTCCTTAATTGTGGGTGGAGTTCACGGGTTTTACCTATTGATTACCTCCTAGTGCCTGTGGCCCAACTGTTTCCCAACTAAAAAACTATTTGGGAGAAGTATAAATAGACTTCTATGGGAAGGCCTTAAGGAAGATAAAAGATAGAATTATTATACTGAGATTATCCCTGACTGAGTCTAAAGTATCCCTGTGCTTCAAGCACTTCCCCAAGTTTCAGGAAACCCTTGTTTCCTTGAGTGTTGATATTCTCCCACTTGCTTGAGATGTCATGGTATTAGTTATGGAAGGAGGCTGTTGAAGACTGGGACTGGACGGATCTGGAGGACGGTTCTACTTGGAGCCGGAAGAAGAAGACTTAGGTGAATTCTCTCTATGTTAGTTATAACTTTCTACAATAAAAAGAAGCGTTGTATTGTTCCTGAGATTGACTTTGTTTATGCATCAGATACTGTTTTAATTCATGTATAAATGTTATTTTGATTTATAACTAATCATTTGCTTATATGATATAAAGTTGATTTCATTAAAATGCTTTATCTATATGCTGCTATGTATGTTCAAATTAGTTGGTTTGCAGATTCGAAGATCATTAGGAGTTGTAAAGGGTCTGAACCCTGTTGGAACTACCCAAACGAAGGACATCCGGATATGGTTGCTATTGCATAGTTTGTTTATATAAGCATGTTGCCTGAGTTGTATGAGTGTTTCTTACTGTAGTTTGCTCTTGCTTTGTTGGGGTTCCAACCCAAATCCATAGGGTACTTATTCCCATAACAATAGGGGTGCTAACTTAGCATACACACTCCATTGTAAAGTACTCTTTTTGGCTCGTACCCTTACATACACGTGATCCCCTACTTGGAATTCCCTGAAATTCCTTTTTCTTTCGACAAAGTTATTTTGTCGATCTTGAGTGACCCATAAATTGGAACGAACCTTCTTGACCATTTCTTCCATTTTTTTTAACATCTCGGGTCACAACATCAACTTTTCCTCTGGTCCTCCCCAACTAGAAGGTGTTCAGCATTTGCGTCCGTACAAAACTTCAAATGGGCTCATTTGTAATGATGTATGATAGCCTTTGTTGTAAGAAAAATCGACCAAGTGTAAGTAATCCTCCCATTTAGAGGGTTGCTGCATTACATAGGTTCGCAACATGTCTTCCACTACCTGATTTACCCGCCCAGTCTGCCCGTCCATTTGATGGTGGTAGGCGGTGTTGAAATTCAACTGTGTGCCCAATCCTTCAAACAGAACTTTCCAAAAGGCTGATGTAAACTTTACATCACGATAAAAAATTATAATTTTTGGCAATCCATGTAATCTGAAAATACTTTGCATGGATATGTTGGCGATTTGTACTGCCTTGTAGGTGGATTGCACTGGTATGAAATGAGTCGATTTACTTAATTTGTCCACTACCACCATTATCGAGTCATTTTTCCTTTTGGACCTAGGTAGTCCTGTGATGAAGTCAAGGGAAATGGTTTCCCACTTCCATTCCGGGATTGGTAGTGGATGCAGTAATATAGCAGGATGTTGGTGCTCTATTTTTACTTGTTGGCATTCCAGACAACAAGTAAAATACTCGGCTACATTCATTTTCATACCCAGCCAGTAGTACTCTTTTCGAAGTGTAGTAATCAGCGTTTGGTATCCCAGGTGTCCTGCATAGGGACTCTTAAGATATTCGTCCAAAATTAAATCTTTAATGTTGTTTTGGTTAGGCACATATTTTTTTTTTTTTATAAATCAGCATCCCTGTAGGATTTATCTCATATCCCAGCTGATGTTCATGGTTGCTCATAATTTGAGATTGTTGTCTTAAAAACTGGTATTATGGATCTCGCTCCGCTACTTCTTTAATCAGCTCATTGAAGGTGGTCCACACCTCACTATAAGAAATTTCATAAATACAGTGTACTTTTCAACTCAAAGCATCTGCAACTCGATTCTCCTTTCCTTTCAAGTGCTTGATTTCAAAATCAAATCCACTTATGAACTCTACCCATCTAGCTTGCCTAGCATTCAAAGTGGGCTGCTTAAAATAATTAGTCAAGCTATGATGGTCATTCATTAAAAGAAATTTCTTACCCATCAAATAATGTTGCCACATTTTTAGTGCATGAATGACAATTGTTAATTCAAAGTCATAGGCTGAGTATTTATGTTCGTGTTCCTTCATCTTTCTAGATTCATAAGCGATTACTCTGCCTTCTTGCATTAAAACGCCACCAACCCCTTCCTTGCTAGCGTCTGTACACACCACATAGTCCTTATTTGGGTCTGCAATGCTCAAGATCGGTGAGGTGGTTAGTAAATGCTTGAGCTGGTCAAAACTCTTTTGGCATTCGGATGTCCATTTAAAGGTTTTTCCCTTATTCTGTAGGGATGTAATGGGATAGGTCACTCTGGAGAATACTTCAACAAATCGTTTTGTAGTACCCAGCTAGTCCCATGAAAGATCTTATATCTGCCACGTCCTTTGGCACTGGCCATTCCATTATGGTCTTTATCTTTTTTGGGTCCACAACAATTCCATCTTTGGTAATATGTGGCCTATATATTGAATCTTCTCTTTAAATAAATCACACTTGCTAAATTTAGCATACAATTGATGTTCTCTAAGAGTCTGCAACACTATTCTGAGATGCTCTTTATGTTCTTCTACATTTTGGGAATAAATCAGTATGTCATCAATAAAAATTAATAAAAATTTATCTAAATACTGATGGAATATAATGTTCATGAGACACATAAAGGTTGCGAGGGAATTGGTCAGCTCGAAGGGTAACACCACGAACTTGTAATGTCCATAGCGAGTTCTAAACGATGTTTTAGCTATGTCTTCTTCCTTGATTCTGATCTGATGGTATCCTAAACATAGATCGATATTTTAAAACACTGTCGCACCCTTGACCTGATCAAATAGCTCGTCTATGCGAGGTAAAGGGTACTTGTTCTTAATGGTCAGCTTATTTAGCTGATGGCAATCCATACACATACGTGGGGTTCCATCATTCTTTTTAACAAAAAATATGGGGGCTCCCCAAGGTGACACACTTGGGCAGATATAATTTTTATCCAACAACTCTTGTAATTTCATTTTTAATTCTGTCAGCTCTGGTATACTCATACAATAAGGAGCTCGGGATACCGGAGCTGCTCCTGGTACTAATTCAATGGTGAATTCTATATCTCTTTTTGGAGTCAGTCCTGGAATCTTTTCAGAAAATACGTCTGGGAAACTCTGTATCACAGGTATACTTTCCAAGGAGCCAGAATTTCTTTTGTGTTGGCATAACCCACCTGAATCGCGTAAATCTAGCACCCTTTTCTGATGCACTTCATTAATTGAGAGGCGGTTATTGGTCGTAATTTTAGTGGCCTCAAAATGCCTTGAATTTCCTGTTTGTTTCCCTCCTCATCCATGTAGCAAATTTCTTTTGTTTTACAGTTTATGAGGGAACAATGCTTTTCCAGCCAGTCCATGCCTATTAGAACGTCATACGACCCTAGCGGTAATACATTTAGGTCTGCCACCAAAGCTTGACTTGCTATTTCTAATGGACAATTGTTGACCTTGGCCAACACACGTCTTTTTTCCCCTGTGGCTAGCTGTACTAACCAGGGATTTTTGAACTTGACAGCTTGTAAACAACACTGATCAACTATTTTAGGACTAACATAAATTAATGTCGCTCTTGGGTCAATTAAAACATATATAGTGTGGTAAAAAAATTTACCTTCGAATTCCACCATAGTTGGTTGGTATTCCGCCTGATGGTCTTCATGGGTGGTATTGATTTTCAGAATTCTCCTAACTACTTCTCCTACTGTGGATGCTTCCTGAATCTGCAAAATATGTTCAGTGCCCTTACAGTTGGGACAGTTCTTAATATAATGTGGCCCTCCACATCCCCAACATTGTACTGGGGGTCTTGTTGTTGCTTCAACTTCAGTTCTGCCCGACTGCTCATTGGATTTGGGTTCATTGAGAAGTCTAAATCTAGACTAATTCCTATTCAGATTTTTGTTTATTTGCCCTATGAGAGGTCCTCTATTGATGTTACTCTTGTTCCCTTTGTTGCCAACAGATAACTTATTTCCCTTTTTGTCAATCCATTTTTTTCCCATCACTTCTCCTTTCTGTTTGCTTTGCTGATAGCATACTCGAGCTTTCCGTATGACCTCATCCATTGTTTTCAGGTTATCGAACTTGATACACTCTTTCATGAACAATGGTAAACTACTGATAAATTGCTACACCTTTGCCTTCTCCTCCCGCATGTAGGGAACATACCGAAGTAAGAAGGTAAATTTTGTAATGAACTCATCCATTGTCAGCTGTTCCAGTCGTAGATCGTGAAACTCCTTTGATTCGTCATCATAGAATTGTTCAGTTAAATATCTTTTTTTAAATATCTTTGAAACTTTTCCCATGCTATGTTCTGTTCATTTACCCTACGCAAAGTCTTTACCTCTTCCCACCACAGGGTGGATTTCCCTTGCAGCTGGAAAATGGCCAAGCGAGCTTTTAAATTGTGATCATATTCATACAGATGAAAGTACTTATTCATATTAATAAGCCAGGCTTCAGTTGCCTCTTCTTGTTCACCGTCAAAAAGGGGCGGTTTTATTTTCCATAATTCTCCTTGCAGTTATGTCCTCTGCCTTTTTTGTGTTTTATGTTCAGAGGCATTATCAGACTTTTCTTCTTGATTTTCTTCCCCTCATGTTTCCATATACTCTATTTGATATTCTTGTTCTTCTTACATGTGCCCGTGTTTTGGGCTGGGAATTGGCTGACACTGATTTTGCTTATCTGACAGGTTTTTCATAATCTTCTCCTGTTCCAGCATTAATCTTTCATTGTTAGCTCACAATTGGGCCATCTCGCTCTTTAATTCTTGCACAGTTTCCAGTATTATAGGATTAGTGTTACGCGGTTCTTCTCCCAATTGTACCCATACCTCAGGGTTGGTCTCAGGAAAAGTTGCAGGTCCTAACCCTGTCATGGGTCTATGGGGTGTGTTATCCGTCCTTCTCATATTAGCTGCTCCTGCTTCTTTTGCTGAATAACCACAACACTATCAATCACTAGTTTCCAAAGGCCTCAATTTGGTAACCTTGGCTTTGATACCACTTGTCATGTCTCCATATAACTTGAAATAATATTTTTCTTAAAGATTTACCACAGTAATTTACCCATATACTATAAAAACACTTACCCATCACACATATAAAATCTGTCGCATAACATTCATATAATCCACATTTTAATGCGCTGTACATTTCATTTATAGCTGAGTACATATTTTTGATTAATTTAATATGTCAAGCATACGGAGGATATTAATTTCTAAACTCCTCTGCATCCACACTATGGCAGGAGCAGGCCTCGACACTCTCGCTCACTGTCCTCTAGCTGTCCCTCCCGCCTCGACCTTCTCGCTCCATCAACAGTGTACAATCCTCCGCTTTCATCCAATGGCCGGTGGGTTTCCTATTAACTTCACCGGTGGATTTGGGAGGGTTTGTTTTGCGTTTATCTGATCCTCTCTCGGCTCTGTCGTTAATCTGTCATGTTGCCAAGGTTTCATTCTCAGGTGTACTTTTTACATTAGCGGACATCGTTGGGCAAGGCATGAGGGCTCTATGTTGTTGGCTTCATCGCCCATATGTGGCCCTATCAGATATATTTACTCCATCGACCCTTGCTCTTCCTCTGTATACACCGGAGCCTCTATTATTGTAATTTTAAATTATTCAGTGACTTGTTCTCTGCGTTTTGTTTCAGATTCTTCCGGTAAAGTCCCAATGCTCAAAAGGTCCTCCGAGGTTGATTCGTCCGGGTTCTGGCACGACTTCATACGCATGCCTGCTAAGACCCTACAGGTATGTTAACGAGTTTGGCTTTCAATCTTTGATGGCATGGTAAAGAGACAGACTGTCTCTAGTCTTTCAAAAATTCTCTCAGAAGGGTTTTCGGTTTTAATTTTGTTAGCCATAGGGTTGGTTTTAATGAACATATTGTATGTATTTGTTTGGACGGAAAGGCTATGCCCTTGAGGCTCGCCATTTCTATTGTTTCATGTTATTTTCTTGGTTAAACAAATATATGTCCATACAAGTGGTTGTTCTAAGCCCTCAGCTTATCCGACAAACCCTTAGGGTTATGCTAGAAGGTTCCAAGTCCTACTCGAAAGTGTTGTTAGTTTTATGTGCCATGGGGCTTTTACCGAACTTTAATGGGAAGCCTCCTGTATTTCTGTTGACAATTCCATTTTGATATTATATATAATATATACATGTGTTGGAAAAAGAGGATTTTCCTTTAAGGTCGACTGGAGAAAAAACGATGTCGAAGAGAGGAGCTTTGAACCCTAAAGCCGCCGCCGCCTTTGTGCCCTTGGCCTCTGGCCGGCTTCGGCTCTCTGTCGCCGGAGAGCACTTGCCTTTCCAGATCTGGAGGTCGGCGCAAACCCCACCTCATTTGAAAAAGATTTTATGCAGAATCCATGAGCAGGCGCTGATTCCAGACTTTGAAGCTGTCGTCGCCACCGCTGCCTTCCTGATCTCGCCTGCGGCTCGGCCCCTGACTAAACCTGCAGCGCTGATTCCAGACTTTGAAGCTGCCGCCGCCACCGCTGCCTTCCTGATCTCGCATGCGGCTCGGCCCCTGAGCAAACCTGCGAAGGAATGGGAGGCTCGTTCCAGGATCTTCAGGAGCGAATCTGAGCTGTTGCGCTTTGCGGAGGATGTGCAGCAGGAAGGGGCTATCATTCTTGTGTTAAGGACAGGCACGAACAGTAGCCAGGGAAGTTCTAGTCTCTACACTGATATGGAGCCTCTACTCAGATCAGACTCCCTTGTTCTTGCTGCGTTCTTGAGCTGGAGATATAGACGCCTTGGGCAGACGATGTCTCCTCTATCGCTGCCTCCTTGGCGTAAAGAGTTGGGAAACTCAAAGGGTTCTAGCCCCGTGCTGATCCAGAACTCTTCGGAAAATTCCTCTGCCCCTTTTCAGGTTCAAATCGCACAAATTCTGGGCAAGACCATTCTGCAATGGGTAAACTCTACAGATCTGGTGCAGAACCTCAAGGCAAATTTGGAGCACAGACTTGGGATCCCCTCAGCTCTACAGAGGCTTCTTTTCCAAGGTAAACAGCTCGATGATCAGTTTCCTCTCTCTTTTTACAGCATCAAAAACAACAGCTCTTTAGTGTTCTCCTTTCGTTTGAGAGGTGGAGCTGCAGGTCAAGCTTCTTCTGCTCCTCCATTCTCCTACAAAGCTGCAGTCAGCTCTGAGATACCAGCTTCACCTGAACCTCCCAAAACCAAGCCTTTTTTGGTTGACAAGTTGGAGGAAGTTCCCTCTGTTGAGATCTCCTCCTCTGACCTTGCAGACCACACCCAACAATTTACTGAAAGAGCCATCATATGCAGATTCAACGGGCTCTGGCCTCGCTCAAAGGATCTTTATGACTGGATCAAAGACAACTGGACTCATCGCTGCAAAGTTCATTTCTGTGCAAAGGGATACTTCATAGTGCTGTTCAATCTCATCGAGCACTACGAAAAGGCCTTAGAAGAAGGCCCATGGTTCATGGGCTCAGCAGGCCTCTTTTTGACTCCATGGTTCCCAGACTTTGACCCAGCCTCAGCTGTCATCACTAAAGCCCCTGTCTAGATCAGACTTCCCAACCTCCCAATTCACCTGTGGAGTACTTCTGTTTACAGGCAAATAGGCAACACCTTGGGCTGCTTCATAATGGGTGACTATGAGAGGGAAATGCAAGGGCTCTATACATATGCTAGAATATGTGTGGAGCTAGATTTGAGTAAAGGATTGCCAGAGCAAATCAATCTCAAGATCAATGACTCTGTTTGGACCCAGATTCTAGACTACGAAAACACTGCTTTCCGATGCCGCCATTGTCACCTAACAGGGCACCTGCAGCACTCCTGCCCTTCGCAGGCATCAAATATGAAAAAAGGCTTCTTTGCAAAATCCAAGCCCAAGCGTTGGGTTCCCTGTCCTCCACCGCCAACCGGAAGCTCTTGCTCCCCAAGTTCGGAGGATGAGGAAAGCGATCCAGAACAGGACCAGGCGCCCCAGCCGATGGTTCCGCCTTCGGACTCGAAGGGACCCGCCCATGTTTCCGCAATCTCCCAGAAGCGCGCACATGAGACTTCCTCCTCTGATTCAGAAAAGGATTGCCCGAAGATCGAGAATTCCAGCTTGCAAGTTGTTTTAGCACTTTCTCCCGAGGTTGGCTGGACAAAAGTCAACAAAAAGAACGGGAAAAAACTCTGTGTTGTAGCTTCTCCCCCTGTGGGGTAAAAGCCTGTTAGTCTGTCTTTGTTCTCGTGTTACTTGTGGTAACTGTGAGTTTACTTCTTTCTTCCGGGACCGAGGTTGATGGATCCATCATTTCCGGTCGGCCGATCTCCTGCTTCTTATGATTGTACTATATTTTTTCTTTTACTTAATAGATTTAGTCTTTACCGAGCAAAAAAAAATATATATACATGTGTTGGCTCAGAAATTTGTTTATTACAGTTCTTATTTCAACGTTTATCGAGCTTTATGTAATTCCTCTGGTTATCTGAATGTTGCTATTGTCGTTTTCATATTTTCTTCGTTTATTGATGAACTTGGCTTAATATCACATGCATGAAATTCGGTACTCTTAACTCGATCTGGGTTTAGTTTATATATGTTTTCTTCAGAGATTGTCTTGATTTAATGAATAAATTTCCGCAAAATTCTGTATTCAGTAATTATGTACATGTTTTCCCTTCTCGGAATTATGGCCTAAGGTTCAGATTCTTACCCTGGTACAAGGGTGTTTCTGATCCTAAAGGCTCGGTTTTTCTTCCTTAACATTCTCAGTTATGACCATAGGATTTCTTTATGTTTGTTGTACATTCCGATTTTTGGAGCAATGTACTGCTGTAATCCTAAAGGGTTTTTGTTGCCAATGATATATTTATTCATTTAAGTTTCGTAGATAATCAAGTAAACAGGTCTCGACCAGTGGTTTTCTCATCTTTACATATTATATCAATTTTTCTGATAATGGAATAGCTACTTATTTCTTTCTGGTTAATGTGAAAGGTAAACATTCCCCTTTCTGGGTGTTATTGATTTTGTTTCAGTTTTCTTTTTCCTTCTAAGAGATATGTAACTAAGTCTGCCTTTCTTTTCTGCACTTATGAATATATGTATATCTTCGGTTTGTGTTTTATCTAGAATTTACACATTCGACAGAATTCCAGGTTACTTATTTTCCTTCATTACCAGATATTTACTATACAGTATCAAAATCCAAGTTTCAAATAATAGCGTTTCAATAACTGTTGATTCTACTATACAAACTCATAACTAAAAGAACTTTCCAAATTGTTTTACTTACCTGGATTCAATCTTATAAGAAAATCAATTGTCGAAGTCACCTCTGTAATTCAACAGATTTCTATCCTCCCAACCATGAGACATGCCTTCAGGCCCAAGTCTCCCCTCGAGCTTTGCTCACAATATAGATGTCTTCTTGCAAGGCTTCAGACACAATGTCTCAGCTATCTAGTCACCACTAGACTTAGCCTCCTTCCCCCGAGCTTTTCTCACAATACAAATGTCTTCTTGCAAGGCTTCAAACTCAGTGTCTCAACTATCTGGTCACCACTAGACTTAGCCTCATTCTGTCTGAGCTTTCAGCACGGAAAAATATTCTCTCACTTTCTCCTCTTGGTTCTCTCAGGTGTCCTCTCTCTACCCTCTTGAGTCCTTTTTGGAGAATTCATAATCAGGGAGGTAGTTAGGGTTAAGCAACTGCCTATCCCAATTTTCTTGATATGAAAGAGATACAAGATTTGTTAACACTCTAAAATAGTTTCATTTATAATTATCAAATTTAAATACTTAACTCAAACAATAACCATAATATCCAATTTTGTTTTTACTACACTAAAATAAAATAATTATAGTTTTATGGGGACATCACAATGTCAGTGCCATTCGTACTCAACTGCTATCCCAATTTTCTTGATATGAAAGAGATACAAGATTTGTTAACACTCTAAAATAGTTTCATTTATAATTATCAAATTTAAATACTTAACTCAAACAATAACCATAATATCCAATTTTGTTTTTACTACACTAAAATAAAATAATTACAGTTTTCTGGGGACATCACAATGTCAGTGCCATTCGTACTCAACCGCTATCCCAATTTTCTTGATATGAAAGAGATACAATATTTGTTAACACTCCAAAATAGTTCCATTTATAATTATCAAATTTAAATACTTAACTCAAACAATAACCATAATATCCAATTTTGTTTTTACTACACTAAAATAAAATAATTACAGTTTTCTGGGGACATCACAATCAGCATTCAAAATTGAACCCTTCCTAGCCCTTCCTTAGGCTCCTAACCCTTCCTAGAAGGGCTAAAAAAAAATTACACTTCGAAAAAAATTAAAAATTTCAAAATCACTCGTCAGTTACAAATGTTAGATTAAATTTTTGTATTTCAAAAGAAGGGAAATATTTTTAATAACTTGTCAATACTTTTTTAAGTTTAGATAATTTCGAGTCTGTATTAGTGCATTAATCACTCTAACTAGTGATAGTTTCATAGAAGAGTGTCAAAGTCCAAATGACCTCATACAATTTAATAGTTATGTCATGATTTGGGGATGTTTCCTGAGGCCCCCAACTTACGCCAACATGATGCAACTTGCAACAATAAGACATGCAATAGTCATGGTACTATTACACCTAGCAGAGGGCGGCATAGCACATTGAATAACGATTCAACAACTATGCACGTGCCCTCGCTCCTTTGTGATTATCCTTGAGTGCTCTTTCCCTACATCCATTTTTTCCATTTTCATTTGAATTGCAACTCATCATCCACAAAAGGAAAGTTATCGTTTGACACTAGACTATAAGGTATTTTTCATTATCTTACTCATATCTTCATTAACATTTGGTTTTTCATTATATGGATTATTTAATGCAACACTCCTTGAAGTAACATGGTCACATAATGTATCATGGGCACCATAGAATCCACAACCCAGGAAATCAACATTATGGCTAGATACCCTGCATGCAACTGCTTGCCATCCTTCCATTCCAGGCATGGGTGGTCGAGTTGTTTTCTACATTGTCAATGGTGCAAATTTTTATTGTCATAATTATATGAATCTACCAACTATGAGTAGAATATCTATCTTATATCGAGGGTATTGGACTCCACAACTAAAACGCTCTCATTCAAACTCTTTCTTATTTTTCTTCATTTCTTAAATCCATACAAATTTCTTATCCAATTACCATTTTTCATGAAGTGTTTGTTCTCTATCATAAAGCTACAAGTTTCCTTGATTGCTACAAAACATAGTTCAACAAATCAATGAATAACCTATCAAGAAATCTATAGTCAAATCTTATGGCATCTTGCTAAGGTTGAATTTTTTCTATCTCAATCTTGCTAAGGGATTTTTAATTTATGCATTTACTTATTCTATTTTTATTTATTTATTTATTTATGTAATAGTGTAAATCTTGAAAAATGTCTCCTATTGGTTGTCCTAAGAAGGATAAAATGTTCTTGACCTGTTAAATTTAAAAGCGAGACTCCATTTTCAAAAGAGGGAACTGCCATTCTTCAAGTTAGTGGTATAAGTGGCCATGCAAAATCAAAAGCTCAATTTTTGTTTTACAACTTTTTGGAGGGAAAAAGCGATTGAAGCAATATTCCAATCACTAAACGTGTAGAACTAATGGTAAATGCTGGGAAGGAGAAAATTATATCAATGATTGAAAACATGTATTTTGTTGCTATACATGATTTATCTTTAAAAATGTATAAGTCAATATGTGACTTGAATTGGTATAAATGCACTCCATGCATGCTTCTAAGAGATGAATTTTCTACATACACAAATACCACACCAAGAAAATATTTTCTTCAAGTTGCTAAAGAGGTGTATTGGAACAATCTAAAAGAGAAGATTTTACATAGGTCATTTTACTCAATTTCAGTTGATGAAAGCACTGATCAAATTCTGGAACGCCAATTGCTTTTTTATATTACATACTTGACGAATGGAGGAAGAGGTCAATGTTTAACAAATTTTATATGTTTACTTCAAATAAAGGATGGAATAGCTCAATGTATGTATGATCTAGTGAAAAATCTTTTAGAAAAAATGGATTTATATTTGATGAAGTTTGTTAGTTTTGGTTCAGACGGTGCATCTTCCATGAGGGGTATTCATGAAGGTTTATCTCCTAAACTTCATATGCTCCTAATTTATTAGTTATCCATTGCATAGCTCACAGGGAAGCATTAACAATCAATGAGGCTTCATCTCATTTTCCAGAGTTGCAATATATTAACAAATTTGAAACAAAGTTTATTCATGGCTTGGAAAATCAACTAAAGGACATGGAAAATTGAGAGAACTAATGTATACATTTCAAATCACTAAGTTAGTGGTCTTACAAGTTCATCAAATTAGGTGGATCTCAAGAGGAAAGGTCATAGAAAGACTTGTTAAACTCATGCATTATTTTTTAGGATTGGGAGTTAGGGGAGAAAAAAATGTATGAGTTGGCAACAATATTTCAATTGCAAATTTGTATCCATATATTTGCAAACATGGTCGTTGAATTAAATAAGTTGAATCAAAAGTTCGAAAATGATCATGTTGATATTACATATATTGACACTACTTTAGATGTTTCTATTAGCATGCTTCGTAAACAATTTTTGGAAAGCATTTTTCGTTTAGATGCAGTGCATATGTCTTCTTTATTAGTTAACGCATAAAGAGGAACCCTTGAATTTGCATATAGCACAAGTATGGTACATTTACATCCATTGAGGTTTGAAAGTTGTCCAAAGATGAAAATATTTAGGGCTACTATATGATTGTATTCTTTTGGGACAATGTTTTATTGTAAAGGTGATTAAATCTTTAGATAGGAGATTCATAGATTTATATGTATTTCAAGTGGCTAAGTTTTTCACTTAACATTATTATGAAGAAGTGAATGATATAGACTGTCCAACAAAAAGATATTTGAAATGTTTAAGTGAAAAATTTAGCATTGGGGAATCATCTATTGTGGACACTGCTAGATGTTTGGGTGAAATGAATGAATTTATTTGTGCTATTTGTAAATCATGGCATGAGACCTATGTGGAGATGAACATGAATGGTTTGAATACTTTCCATATTTGATGCAATTATGGCACCCTATTATTGTTATCCCAACAACCACATCAGTGTGTGAAAGAGGTTTCTGAGCATTAAACATGATAAAACATGATAATAGATAAAGAATTTCATTGGAGACACTAGATATGTTAATGTTTTTATCTCTAAGTGCACATCATGCTCTAAATGAGGTAGATTGGAATGCTACTTATGATATATGGAAATAAATGAAAACTAGAAATATATTTCCATTGGGAAAATATATTTATATTTTCAATTAGGTAAATCCAAATACTTTTGAAGATCATTGAATGAATAGAAGAAACATATGTTTACCTTTTTTTATTGGAATTTGAGATTTTTTTTTGTTTATTTACTAGTTATATTGAGATTTTATAGTGTTTTATAATGAATAGAAGAAATATATAGTTACCTTTTTTTTAATGGAATTTGAGATTTTTTTGTTTGTTTATTTACTAATTATATTGAGATTTTAGAGTGTTTTATTGAAAATACTCTTTAAATTTTAAAAATTTAGCATGTCACTATTTCATTATGGAATTTTTTGAAAGGTTTATTTAATATAGGAATTGTGTACGGAGACAGATTACCAAACAACACAAAACGAACAACAACATTTAATTACCAAACAACAACACAGTTTTGTAATGTCTCGTGTAAAAATTCTCCGGAGCAAGATTTTGTTGTCCCATTAAATAATAAAGTGTAGAATAGTATTGCATACTGCTGTATTTTAGTCAATTGTAACATTATATTTTAAAGTGAAAATACATGAGTTTCTTTATTGCATACGGTGTTAAAGTGACTGCATTGCGACGAATCTTTTACTGACTTTTGAGAGATTGATTGAAAGAGAGGTGACCGTAGGTTGGAATTTGGATTTTTTTTTATCGTCTGTAGTCTTTGTAATAATCGCTGGGAGCCCACTTCACGTGACGTCGACAGTCGTATTAGCTGGAAGCAATTTGATCTAACGTTGATGGTCCTTTGCACTGATCCATTGGAAAGCGACTTGACGTGACGTAGAGAATCATCCGTACTCAACAGCTGGGTAGCAACTTGAGTTGAGGTATGACTCAATTATTTGTTCTCCGAAAACATCGCACCTTTTCACATTAAAAGAGAATAGAACAAAACATGGAATATGATAAATAGAGAGATTTGAAATAAACTGAAAGATATTAAGATTCCTAATTTGATATACACAAATAAAAGTATTAAAATAATGACATTTTCCGCATATATGAACTATCAAAAAACCGTTTATATATCTCAACGCCCATCACAAAAAGCGATATTGTAAAACTTTTAACAATAGAATATTTTGCCCATCAAATTCAACCCCAGGTGAAAAAGATTTACACATCTACTAACAAAGTTAATTTTATGTAAAATATAAATTTTCACAAAAATATTTATATATTTACTTAAATACGGTAAACCAAAATTCATAAATATTTATTTTAAAATATAAAAAGCATTCATCTATGTAAATAAAATATTTCATTTTATTTTCAAAATATTAATTTACTTCGCTTTATTTTACTTCATTTCACTTGATTGAGTTCACCTTATACGAATTTCATTTTTATAAAAGAACCGAACAAACATACATTGAGGTT
>APFE031632041.1:234111-249742 GCA_000404065.3 Pinus taeda | reverse complement strand
ACCTGCTCTGATACCAATTGTTGGAAATAATACTGAGGGGGGGGTGAATCAGTATTATCAAGTCAAATAATCCTTTTCCAAAAACCAAATTGTATACGCTACTTCAGTTAATTCAACCCGTGTATATACACAACTATTCAGAAGTAAAAACGCGTATACAGAGCAAACTGTTAATTTACTTAAACTTTCAAATGATGATTGTTAATCTGAGATGCAGCATCAAATAACCAGTAACCAGAGACAGTAAAATAGAGCAGAAAGACAATCACATACAAGAACACCAGATATAAGGTGGAAACCCAATGTGGGTGAAAACCACCTGCTGCAATTCGTCTCTATCTTTCTTTAAATTAGAAACTTCTGTTTACAAAGAACTGGTGCAGTCCTTTACCAGTACGCAGGCTGCAACCTACAGAGAGCTACAACTCTCTCTCGTTTTCCACCTTTCCTGGAAGGGAGCTACAACCCCCTTAGCTCTTGTACTAGCCAAGATACTAGTACGTAGGTGCTGGCCTACTGAAGGCTACAACCTTCTCTTTCTTCCAGGGACCACTTTTCATCAATTTTCAAATTGGATCCATGAACATCAAACAATCATCAAGAATCAACCAATCTCCCTTTTCACCAACTAGATCTGAAACAAGTAGATACTTCTCTGACAGCTGTACACAGAACACTGTACCAGAAACCACACAGCAGAACCCAGAAGTTAGAACACAACAGCAATAAGCAGAAACAGCTAGATCACAGCTTAAAGCATATACGGAATTTCAACAGTCTGCAACTTGCGTGCATACGCATCTGCGTATGGAACAACCTGCGTATACGCGACTTTACTTCCCCTAAACTGCGTGTATACGCGCCTTCGCTTTACTGAACCTACGTACAGATCTATAAAGGACAACACTCTTCCAGATATTCAATCACTAATTAACCCAGATTATAAGACTTATAGATCAGACAAGCGCCACATCAAGCAGATCAAAATCATACAAAGATAATACCATTTAGGCTTAAAGATTATGACCCATGAATAGACCTTATCCTTCCTTTTGCGCTAAGGTTCCTCCTTCCTTCAGATCCAGATCTGCGTCACCATCCAATATACCTGCTCTAGCTCTTTATCAGATCTTCAATAATAATCTAGATGGTGATTTGTCACAAGATCTCCTTCCTCTTTTATAGTCCTAGGCCTTCCCCAATACCATGGTCCAAAACCATAACATTTCAATACCATGAATCCAAAACTAGGGATCGACACAATTGACGAGACACCATGGTCCAAAACATAGGTTCAAGTTCCAAGATCTAACTGCCATGGACCAAAATAATGATCACCAACATATACGCGCTTTTGTAATGAAAACCCCGCATGTATACGCGTCTTCGTTTAGATGAACCTGCGTATATGTCTTTTTCTACTTTTTGAGAGCCTGAACTGAGATCTGTTACCAAGGAAGGTTGCCATCAAGGACAACACCTGTGCCATAGCTCCAAACCTGTGCCATAATGCCAACAGTGATAAGTAGACAAGACTCTATAAAACCAAGGTTGCAGGAACGCAGCAAGACAGCTCCGAAGAAGGCAACCCTAGCTAGGACCCGGGAAGAAGGCACCAACAGCAATCCAAAGCGGAGAGGCAGGAAGCCGGAGGTAGAAAAAAGCATGTTCATGATAAATGCATATATGGCCGGGAATTCTCCAGAAATCCGTGCTCAAATCAATGGGTGGGAGCGGGAGCTGAGGTCCATTAGTGAGAACAAGGAAATACCACGAGGGGAATGGGAGGATCTCATTTCGGACCCAGGAATCACTAGAGACAGAAACTCTCTCTTTAACAAGACGCTCCAACAATACTGGATAATGAAACATGTGATAGCTTGGGCAATGGAAATGAACAAGGCAGTACGCGAAGAAGAGGAGGAGGAACGGAAACAGGGAGAGGAACAGGTAAAAAGCTAGATAATGGAGGAAACAGAAAATCTAAAGGCCACCCTCCTGAAAGAGATCGCGGCCGTCCAAGTCCAGGCAGCAAGAAATCACCTGATGCTGTGCAACCTAGAACAAATGCTATAGGAATTGAAGTGGGTTATGGAGCAGAAGAAGGAGAAACCTGGGAACAGTGCCACGGCGCCCGCCCCGGTCAACTCGTCAAATGAGGACTGACTGAGAGGAGTCTTTAAATTTTGTTTAAAATGTTGTTAAAAAAGCACTGTGCCTGGTTGTTAAGTTATGATACTGTAGGTAGATCAGTTAGAAGTCGCTATAAGCATGGCTATAATAGTATGAAGGAGAAAAATATTTTTAAATTTTGGTCTGGTTACAAGGCTGATAGATGGCGGTCTGGTTTCCTACGGGCAGACTACCCACCTGAAAATTTGTCTGCTGTAAATTTTGTTATCGTAATATAGAATGAAGAATTCCTAAGTTTACCAAAAAAAAAAAGATGTTTAAACCTTATATTTTTAAAAAATATTTCAACACGCTGAAAATCTATGTTAATTAATTTAATGTTAAAAGAAAATATTTTAATGTTGTATCTAATAAATATTAAATGTACAAAAAAATAAGTAATTGAAAATTAAAAATAAAAATAAAAATATCAAAACTTCCTAATAACAATAATAAGATATTATATAATAAGTCTTTGGCATAACTCCATATGTTGCGAATACTATTGGAAAAGCAACAAACATGTGTGTAGCACCAATGATCCCTGTGCAATTTGAATTTCTGAGTTCATCTACACGAGCATAATGTCATGTCGGAATGAAAAAGGAAGAAGTAAAAGTATAATATTCTAGATTTGTTTTATTGATAGTGATTCATATCCTTTGCAAGCAGCACTCATCCTCTTTTTTGGTTCTAATGCCACCTGTATGCAGAAGCTAATTCCAATAAAAAATTTCCATGTTATATGCTATTGTTACAACATCAATTGAGGGAGTTGGGGTTCCTTATGCCCAGAAGGACCTCGGAACATGCAATATCTCGTTCTTTATGTTGGGATTTAGTGAATACAAAACAGAGATAGAATAATTGTTGGCAAGAACATAATCATTCTATCTCATTCCTTCTCGACACTCATCAAAATTGTATTGTCGTGTCAAAGGAAAGCTACAATAATAAAAGGGAAAAGTGTAATTCATTTAATTCTTAATATTAATGTGACATTTAAAAATATTCATAATAATAAAAAAAATTCAATGTAAGTCATCGATAAAATATTTTAAGTAATATTCATATATGCTTAAAAATAAATTTATAACAAAAAAAACATGTAATCTATACAATAAGATAAACTTATTAATAATTAAATGAAAATTGATTCAAAGCATAAATATTTATTTAATATATATTAAAAAAATAACATATATTTATTTAATTATTTTAAAAATAAAAAACAATTGATTGTAAGTTTATAATTATATTATTATTATTAATAATTAAATAATATTTTTAATTTAAAAATATTATTAAATATAATTTTCCATAAAATATATTATTATTATGTATAAGTTTTATTATTATTATTTAAATTTTTTTATTAATAATACATTTTCATAAAATACTTTATTATTATTATTTCTTAATATATATACAATATTAATAGATAATGTAATTCATATAAATATATTAAAATATATAAAATACTATTTATCCCATTAACATAATAATCGAATCCCAGACTCTTCCATAAAATGGTATGAAAGTGCTTATCAAAGGATTCCACTTTAATCATTGTGACTTAAACAAAGCACTCACTCCCAATTCAACGGTATATTGATTGCAAACACGGTCAATGTCAATTTCAAATTCTCATACCATAACTGCCATTCCATTCATATCTATCTCAAAACAAAGTGAGAAAACCTGCGGGCAATACTAATACCCTGTTGAAATCAATGACACCCGAGCATTTAAATGTGTGCATCTTTTCATAGACTTCGTAGGAGACGGTCAAACTGTCAAACTCTAGACATAACTGCCATCACATACATAACTGCCATTCCATTCATATCTATCTCAAAACAAAGTGAGAAAACCTGCGGGCAATACTTTTACCCTGTTGAAATCAATGACACCCGAGCATTTAAATGTGTGCATCTTTTCATAAACTTCGTAGGAGACGGACAAACTGTCAAATTGTAGATATTCAAGTTGTATTAAGTTTCCAAACGAATCCGGAAGCACCTGCAGCCTAGAGCACCTGGACATGTCAATAATTCTGAGATTCGTCAAGTTTCCAAACGAATCTGGAAGCACCTGCAGACTATCGCACTCGCACATGTAAATAAGTTCGAGATTCGTCAAGTTCCCAAACGAATCCGGAAGCACCTGTAGACTAGAGCACCCGGACAGGTCTATACTTCCGAGATTCGTCAAGTTCCCAAACGAATCCGGAAGCACCTGCAGCCTAGAGCACCTGAACAGGAAAATAGTTTCGAGATTCGTCAAGTTCCCAAGCGAATCCGGAAGCACCTGCAGACTAGAACACCCGGACAGGAAAATAGTTTCGAGATTTGTCAAGTTCCCAAGCGAATCCGGAAGCACCTGCAGATTATAGCACTCGGACAGGAAAATAGTTTCTAGATTCGTCAAGTTCCCAAACGAATCCGGAAGCACCTGCAGACTCTCGCACCGGGACAGCTTAATAGTTCCGAGATTCGTCAAGTTCCCAAACGAATCCGGAAGCACCTGCAGACTAGAGCACCGGGACAGGTCAATAGTTCTGAGATTCGTCAAGTTCCCAAACGAATCTGGAAGCTCCCGCAGATTACTCAAGCCCTGCAGGATAATAGTTTGGAGATTCGTCAAGTTCCCAAACGAATCTGGGAGCATGTCCAAACTGGAGCACCCCCTGAATTTAATGTGACACGTGAGTCCTACAAGGTAAGATAATGGAATTCGTTAAGTCCTTGAGTTCGCAAAATAATTTTTAGATAGTAAAAACAAAAAAAAACAAAAAACAAAAAATTGTACCTCCCACTAATTCTAAGTGTTTCAACGACTGTAGATGCCCGAGTTCGTCTGGTAATGTTAAATGATCAGAAACAGAGACCACAATTTTTTCGAGATGGGTCAACTTCCCAATAGACTTCGGAACCTCCACATCGCTAGCTTTAACATACAATTCCCTCAACTGCTCCGGTGCCTGCAATGTTTATATTATCAAAATTGGT
Source organism: Pinus taeda (assembly GCA_000404065.3). Lineage (NCBI taxonomy): Eukaryota > Viridiplantae > Streptophyta > Pinopsida > Pinales > Pinaceae > Pinus > Pinus taeda. The sequence goes on along the minus strand of APFE031632041.1, from coordinate 244,559 downwards.
TTGACCCCTAGTATGCTAACAATACTAAAGATGAAAGCAATTTCCCAGATAAAAACATCTTATGTCAAGAACTTCAAATGACTACCTGCGATTCATGCAGCCACAGCGTTTGATGTCCGCTCCAGCTCCCCTCTATTCTTAGAACTCTTAAATTCTTGAGTGGAATCCAAGGAGGTATTCTGGAATACGGAAAGTCAACCCAGCAGAGCCATATGAGTGACATGGCACCGCGGAATATGCTTTCAATGAAATCGCTTTCCACAAAAAAAGCTTCCGTGCTAATCAGCTGCAACTCCCTCACATAATTTGTGAAACGACTGCCTGCGAACTCCTGGAGCTTTCTGAACAATGGTTGAGTCCTTTGGCAGCCTTGTGAGTGAATGGTGCTAATTCCGCGCACCTAATATATTGTTTTCTCAAAGATGTTTATTAGAATCACGATTAAGAATTGTTTTTTTATAAATGGACATCCTTGCAAAGGTTAAGTATTCAAAACATAACACACTTAACTTTGACAAAAACACTATTTTGCATATGGGTCTAAAGCTTCAAAATACATACCAGTGATTTGTCGGACAGACGCCGAAGGTCGTGGGTTGGGCACGAAAGGCGAAGCGTCCCTTCTGGAGGTTCAGTCTCCGCAATATATCTGCCCATGTCCCTCAGGTGGTCGTGCATTCTTATACTGTTTTCATCGTCTACTTCCACGAGACACCTACTCTCCAGGTTCCGAAAACGAAGCCATCCTCCCCACTCCGTTCCATCCCAGATTCTTATAGCTGTATCTTTGTCCTCTCCTATAAAGAAGCAGACAATGTCTAAGAAAATCTGCTTCTCTATTTTATCGAGACTGTCATAGCTAATTTTGAGTTTAGCCATTATATCTTCGGGAAGAATTTTGGAGACATCGTGCAATTTCGCTTTCCCAAACTCCAAGTCTTCCACGAAGAAGAGACCCAAGCACTTCAAGGGATAATGGCAATCCAGCGCAATAATCCACAAATGCTCGAGCCACTTGTTCAAATTCTGTAGGAGGATATGGCTGGTTAAACGCATGCCAGCAGAATAGCTCTCGGGAATGATCTTTGTCGAGTCCTGTTAGCTTGAAAATGGAAGACCTTGCAATCCCTGAGCTTGTAAGTACATCCTCATTTCGAGATGTGACTATAATTAAGCTACCTTGCTTAAGCGCATCTTTCACGGGTAAAAGCAATGCTTTCACCTGCTGAAGATGGTCCACATCATCTAAAATTAGGAAAGCGTGAGAAGATTGAAGATAACTATGGAGCTTCTCTATACCATCATCAGTGCTGCCTATTTGCACATTCACTTGAGCCAAGCCACTAAGAATCATACTCTGGATGGATTTTAGAGAGTTTCTCGCTACAGTTTCTCTGACATCAAATTGAAAGTAAGTTTTCTTGTAATTTGATCTTCGACGGTTAAAGATCTCCTTTGCTAGGGTGGTTTTGCCAGCACCACCAAGTCCGAAAATTCCTATAACTCTAGTCTCTCCGCTGCTTTGTTGGTCGAGTGACATCGCCCCTTCAAATTCTGCAACTTTCTCATCCAACCCAGTTGGATATCTAGACACATGTAATGGCCTTTTAACTTTTTTCAACACTCCTTCCACGACCTGTTCAAGGAGCTGGTGCTCATCGCTGAAATGAAATTACTAGTCAGAAATGCTTACAATATCAAACAGTCTATCAATCTAACAAGTTAAAAGGGAGAGAGTAAGAAGAAGAGTTGGAGTACTGACCCATTATACGTCTTCTTATCGAAACCTTTTATTTCTGCAGCATCAGTGAGAGCCTTCCTCCATTTCTGGATGGTATCGGGGTCGTATCGTGGTGTAGAATCGGCCTTTCTCTTCTTTTCGAGTGTTTGCAGGGATCGAGCATAGACTCCTTTTTCGCTCTGCGTTACCCATCGAAGATCTGCAGGCTCGACATCATAGAAGACTGGAATAATTGTTGACTGCGATTCCAACACCGATTGGAACATGAGCAAGAGCTCATTAAGACACCAAGGTGAGTCTGCATATCCTTTAGAGAAAATAGCGATATGCACCGAAGCTGTTCGAATGGCACTGTGGATTTGAGGAGTTATATACTCTCCTGCTTGCAATTCATCTTTGTCGAGGAATACTCGCAATCTTTCTTCGGTAAGGCGGTCGTAGAGAAGTTTGGCGAGGGTTTCCTTGGTGTCAGGACCCCTGTGGTTGATAAAGATATCAAAGACAAAGCTGTTGTTGGTGCTGGAGGATCCATATGAGGTGGATGCCATGGAACACAGAGTAGCTGCAATAACCTCAAAAGTCTCCTCGTCTGGCTGGTCTCTCAAACGGCAAAGTGGCTACCCGCTGATCTCTCTTTCTCAATACTCGCAATTTAGATTTATGTTCAGCAGATTTGTTACCATTATATACAACAAATTTTGTTAATGGTCAGGTAACGTGGGCGCATCTCTAAACTAAATTAAGTATAAAATTATTGCAAGTTGTCGCTCAGTGCCATATATACTGTCAAATAATTATTATTAAAATGATTCTTCGTCCGACTTATTAGGCAGGTAGATTTTGAAATTAATTATTTAAATTTTAATGGACATCGTTTCCTAACCAATAATAAATTTTTGTTATTGGTTATTATATAAAATGAGTTAAATTAATTAATTTATTAAAGAAAGGGCGGGAGTGATTTGTGAAAAATGATTTATAATTAACAACTTTCACCGAGTGTAATAATTAAATTTGATGTCTTTAAACGAGAATGGGAGGAATTTAGGGTTAGCCGCAGTAGAAAAGACGTGGAAACTGACAGACGTGGTGACGACAGAGGCAGGAAAGTGCCAGTTGTTCACTGTCTACAACTGGTATCCAAAGCCTCCAAGTCACGCGTAGGGTATAGGGGTGAGTCAAATCCGTGTGGAAAATAAGGAATTGGGGGTGTACAACATCCAATCAAAAATATATTTCAGACATTGTAGGTCGGTCGTACATCCTGCTCACACACTCGAAATTTCAGACAATGTGGGGAACAACTGTATATTTCAGACATTGTAGGTCGGTCGTACATCCTGATCACACACTGGAAATTTCGGACAATGTGTGGAACAACTGTATATTTCAGACATTGTAGGTCGGTCGTACATCCTGCTCACACACTGGAAATTTCAGACAATGTGTGGAACAACAGTTGGCACTTGTACCAGGCCTTATGTATCTTTTTTATAAATATAATGTAAAATATTATTATGTATTAGTTATTTTTAGTTGTTATATGTGAATGTAGGTTGACACTCTTATTTATTCAAGGAAAATTATTTCGCCAACTAAAATAATTCATTTGTGGTTTGTTAGGGGACAGGGTTTCATCCCCCAGATGTTTCTAGATCTTGAGTCGTTAACTTGTTTCTTTAAGTCTAAAAAAAATAACTCTTAACCAAGCACTTAGCGCAAACCCCAAGCCCATCATTATATATTCTTATAATTTAAATGTTTGTATTTATTGTTTTATCCATTAAAATATTTAAGAATTTCAAAATAGGAACAAAAAAAATATTAATATTTTTTTAAAGTTATTATACTTTCTTTATATAATATATAATTTTTTTATCACTTTTTTTTCCAAGAAAAATATGTTAAATTTAGCAACTAGGGTCAGACTTCATCTTGGACAACTCATATGAGGTAGCTGATATTTTTATTAGATTCCTCTCTCCGAGAGGTGTAGGATTGATCTAAAGATCATCTCATTCTTACATATACAAATGGAATTATGAATTTATTTTGATTATGGACAAATTGTCAAGGTCGGCAAGCAAACTTATGTAGGCTCAGAAGCCCAATAGTCAACCTCTATTCATCCTCAACGTTGCATATAGATACATGGTGCCTCCTCCTCATTTGGACACTTTATTCGCTCACACATCTCTCTTGATTGGGTACGGATTTCTAAGGCCTCTCTCTCTCCACACGTGCGAAGAAGGCACTGTTCTTTTGTTGTCCATGCGTTGAACAACAATGACCATCTTTGACTGTAGTTTTGTGTGGGGAATTTCTATTTGGGCAAACCACAGTTCTAGGCACGAAATCCAACTCTTTTTGACCAATGTTGATTATACTAGAGCTTGCTGCTACGTTGACATTTGTTGACTAGACTTTTCGGACTATTTTTGGGCTGATTTGACATGTTGTTGGAGGCCGAGTTGACCGAGATTGACCGAGCTGTTTTGGAGGTCAAAATATGCATTGTTGACCAACGTTGACTTTCTGGTTATGGCTTTCTATTTATGTTGTTTGACTGATCAGATTTCATTGTGATTGGGCAAGTGAATATTGTATATTGTACTCTCTCTTTATGCTGAACTTTTGAAGAAATATAAGAATTGATCAAGGGTTTCCCCACATTGGCATTTGTCCCTGACTGGTATCATCTCATGTGTCCTCTTATCTTGGCTTGTCTTCTACTATTATTGTTTATGTTCTATCTGCATTTTACTATCATGATGATATGATTTCTAAACTGTATATATTGATATTGTGCTAATAAAGAAATAGAAGTAAAATTACTCTTAGCATAGAACATATCATTGTTAACTAAAACTAACATGGTATCAGAGGTGAGGTGAAGTCAAAGCCAAGAAGATCATTAGGGATTCTATTCATAAGCATTTAGTTGCTTACATCTCTGATTTGAGCACATCAAAGGAGATATATGACAGGTTGGTTGGCATGTTCAAATCTAGCAATGAAAACCAAATTCTTTTCCTCAAGAACAAGTTGAAGGATATAAAGAAAGGAAGAAATGAAGATATTCAATCCTACTTCATGAGGATTGCTGAGATAACAATCCTACTTCATGAGGATTACTGAGATAAAAAATTATATTCTTTCGATTGGAGAAGCTATTGCTGATAAGGAGCTTACTCATTGCCCTTGGAGGAATCCCTCATGAATAGCACGTGTTCAACACTACTATTAACAATGAAATGATTCTAGGTTTTAAAGAATTGCTGACTAGATGTTCTCAAGAAGAAACAAGGATGATGGAACAAGATATGCCTTCAAATAGGAATGATCCTACTGCATTCCCTACTCATGCTAAAAGGAAGAACAATGCAGGTTCAAAGAAGCAATGTCAAGGAAGGTCGGGTTTCAAAAATGGAAGGAAGGGAAGATGCTTCATTTGCAACAAGTTTGGTCACTATGCTAGCGAGTGTCCTAATAGAAGGGATACACCTCATGATGACGAAAACCATAACAAGAACAATTTCAGGGGCAACAACAATCAAAGGAATGGCAGATTCAACAACCAAGGAAAAAGGAATGCTCTCGCTCCTCATAAAGGAAATGGTCGCCCTCCCGAGAGATCAAGAAACACGAGGTATGATGAATCTAATGTTGTTGATAACAAGAAAAAATAATTCTATCTTATATATGCCCTCTCTACTGCATCTCCTCTGGACACTTTAGGAAACTGGTTGATTGGTAGTGGTGCCCCAAGGCACTTCACCGGGTATTAGGAAGCTCTTTAAAATCTGATTGAAAATGATACAAATTAGGAAATTATCCTTGGAGATAATTCCACCTATCCCGTAAAGCGAGTTGGGAATGTTACTCTTCAATTGAATCAAGGTAACACCATTCATCTACAAGAAGTACTATATGTACTCGATTTAAATACCGATTCAAACATGAGCAAGAGCTCATTAAGACACCAAGGTGAGTCTGCATATCCTTTAGAGAAAATAGCGATATGCACCGAAGCTGTTCGAATGGCACTGTGGATTTGAGGAGTTATATACTCTCTGCTTGCAATTCATCTTCGTCGAGGAATACTCGCAATCTTTCTTCGGTAAGGCGGTCGTAGAGAAGTTTGGCGAGGGTTTTCTTGGTGTCGGGACCCCTGTGGTTGATAAAGATATCAAAGACAAAGCTGTTGTTGGTGCTGGAGGATCCATATGAGGTGGATGCCATGGAACACAGAGTAGCTGCAATAACCTCAAAAGTCTCCTCCTCGTCTGGCTGGCTACCCGCTGATCTCTCTTTCTCAATACTCGCAATTTAGATTTATGTTCAGCAGATTTGTTGCCATTATATACAACAAATTTTGTTAATGGTCAGGTAACGTGGGCGCATCTCTAAACTAAATTAAATATAAAATTATTGCAAGTTGTCGCTCAGTGCCATATATACTTTGTCAAATAATTATTATTAAAATGATTCTTCGTCCGACTTATTAGGCAGGTAGATTTTGAAATTAATTATTTAAATTTTAATGGACATCGTTTCCTAACCAATAATAAATTTTTGTTATTGGTTATTATATAAAATGAGTTAAATTAATTAATTTATTATTTTTTATTTATTTTTGGATAAAGACTAAATCTATTAATAAAGGAAAAAATATAGTACAATCAAGCCTGGAAACAGGCAGAGTCAAGAGAGACAAGAACATAGGCAGCCGGAAAGGATATGCAATCCACGTCGGCTCCTAGAAGCGAAGAGAAGAGAGAAGAACACAGCAGGAAGAAACTAGAAGAATCTGAGAACAAAACAAAGCATATGATTCTACCCAACATGGGAGGGATCAACTATGCAAAATTTTTTCCCTTTCTTTTTACCAACTTTGACCCATTTAGGAGGGCATTGCTGAACTAGCATGATTTGCAAACTGAGCTGGGTTGATTGAGAGATTTCCTTATCTGAATCCGAGGTGGAGGATTCATGATTCCTTTTCTGGGAGCTTGGCTGGACAGAAAAATCCTCAGGATCAGCCGAGGGCGGTTCCTGCGCTGTCTTTGTCTCCATTTCTTCCTCATTTATCTCCTCTTCATCCGAGCTGAAATCAAAATCATCCATGGGGGGAGGGTCATGAGGCTTCCAGCTTTTGGATTTCTGCTTAGGATTGCCTTTCTTTTTTGGGGCATGCTTCGAGGGACAAGAGCTCTGAAGGTGCCCTGTGAGATGGCAGTTGCGGCAGCGAAAAGTTGTATTCTCGTAATCCAAGTGCTGAGTCCAATGAAAGTCTCCAATTTTGAGATTGATCTTGTCCGGAAGTCCTTTGCTTATGTCTATTTCTGCACATATTCTGGCAAAGGTGTATAAGCCTTTTTCCCCTCTGGAAATGTCTGTGTCTAGGAAGCGGCCTAGAGAATTGCCGATTCCTTGGAATACTGCAAAGTGCCAAAGATGAGCTGGGAGATTAGGAAGTCTGACCCAGATTGGGAGCTTGGTGATGATTGCTGAAGATGGATCGAAGTCCGGGAACCAGGGGGTGAGGAATAAACCTGCTGAGCCCCAAAACCAAGGCCCTGCTTTTAGAGCTTTTTGGTAGTCCTCCTCAAAAGCAAACACTGTTATGAAAAAGCCCTTTGAGCATAATAAAACCTTGCAGTTGTTGGTCCAGTTAGAGTGGATCCACTAGTAGAGATCTGCTGTCCGTGGCCACAACCCATTGAACCTGCAAATAATGCCATGCTCTGCAAACTGTTGGGTTTGCTCATCCAGTGTGGGATGCACTATTTCAATGGAGGGAGTCTCCTCAAGTTTGTCCACCAGAAAAGGTTTGGGAGCCTGAACTGGTGGGACTGTCTTTTCCTGCCTCGGTGTATGGACAACATCCTTGTATGAGAATGCCCTGGCTGAGGAAGACTCTCCTGCCACTCCTCCTCTCAATCGAAGGGAAAGGATAATGGAGGCATTTCTTTTAATGCTGTAGTAAGAAAGGGGGTGGAGATCCTCTAGTTGTTTACCTTCGTGGAGAAGTCGTTGAGCTGCAGAGGGAATTCCCAGCTTAAGTTCCAGCGCATGCATGAGGTCCCTCACGAGATCCTGAGAGCCTACCCAATGTAGCAGAGTTTTGCCTGAGAGGAGCTTGATCTGGATCTGAAACGAGGCATTTCAAGACGTTTCATGTCGCTCAGCCATTTCGTCAAACAGTTCAGGCGCAAAGTCCAAACTTTTGAGTTTCGCAGAGCCTGCTTTCATAGTATTCCAGGAGAATACCTTTTGTGCAGCCACTTCTTGATACACCTCGCGCGGGCCTTCGCTCCTCACAGGAATGGTGGCCAGTGACTTCTTTAACCCTCCTTCAGACTCTGAAAGCTCCACGATATTCACATCAGCAGAGGCTTGCTCCGCTTCAGCCGGGGCGGAGCTCGAAACCTGGACCTCTTCTACTGTGCTCGCCATGATTTCCTGAAAGGCTAAACGAAACTGAGATTCGCGGCTTGGCAATGCAGCAAGATCCGTCACACACAGAGGTCGGGGCAGCGATGCCCAGGGCTTGGGAACCCTCGCGTGATCATTCTCCAGCACGATTTTGTTGGATTTCAAGCTTTCGATGCGTTTGAGGAGAATATTACCCACATACAAAGAGTCCTCCGGTCTGCCATGGCCATCGAAAGCACCATTGAAAGTGCCGAAGGGAGAAATTGCAGCCTGACTGTGGTCCTCCATCAGTCGCCTTTCTCGAAGTTCCATTCTCGATAGGGTAAGTACTGGATCGCATTGCTGGTAAAATTCCTCCACATCAGTGGTGAGGGATTTGGACAAACCAGCTCGACGGCCCTTGAAATCCTTGAAAACTCCGTCGACAGTGCGGCCATTGTAAGGTCCAGCAGCGCCCTCCATGCTCTCTCTTCAACAAAACAATTCTTTATTGATAATGGTTTTCCCTCAGTTAAATTAATTAATTTATTAAAGAAAGGGTGGGAGTGATTTGTGAATGGGAGGAATGTAGGTTGAAGGAAGCTAGCAGGAACCTGGGTCAGATTTGATTGCGGGACCGCCAATTTAGGGTTAGCAGCAGTAGAAAAGACATGGAAACTGACAGACGTGGTGACGATAGAGGCAGGAAAGTGCACTGTCTACAACTGGTATCCAAAGCCTCGAAATCACGCGTGAAAAGATCAGGAATTGGGGGTGTCAGTGAAATCCGTGTGGAAGACATTGTACGTCGGTCAGCACTTATCCTTCTCAGCGACCGGCATTATTTTATTATAATAATATTATGTAATTTTTTGGTTAAATATTAATGTTAAAATATTATTGATGTATTTTTGTTTATAAATATAATGTAAAATATTATTATGTATTAGTTATTTTTAGTTGCTATATGTGAATGCAGGTTGACTCATCACTCATATTTATTCAAGGAAAACCATTAGGCCAACTAAAATAATTCACTTGTGGTTTGTTGGGGGACAGGTTTTCATCGCGATGCCTCTAGATCTTGAGTCGTTAACTTGTTTCCTTAAGTCTAAAAAAAATGAACTCTTAACCAAGCATTTAGCGCATACCCCAAGCCCATCATTATATATTCTTATAATTTAAATGTTTGTATATATTAAGGAATTTAGACTTCTATGATCCATAACATTGTTTATAGAATTTTCGGCGAAATCACATGAATAATCTTTTGTCGACGCGTTATCGAACCAACTAGTGTGGTTCATCATCAACGTGTCCTGACGATGAAACCACACTTAGTTGTTCGAAACGCCGTCGACAAAAGATTATTGTATATAGTGTTTATCCATTAAAAGTTTTTAATTTGCAAAATATTAACAAAAGAATGATATTAAAATCTATGGCTATGCACGTATAGATAGTGACATCATAAAAAATGATATTATTATTAAAAATAATTAATTAAATATTTTAAAATAAAATAATGTTTTAATTAATTTACACTATTATTTTTATTTATTAAACATTGTTAGTGTGTGTTGTGGTGAGGAAATATAAAATAAAACTAATACAATGTTTTATGTTCAAATTTCTAACCATATATTGAGGCCCAAGATTGTTCACCTAAACAATTATAGTGGTAACCATAAAAATTGCCCTCATATGAGGATAGTACAAAACCAGGTTATAGACTCATCTAAACACACATAATTGTCAAATGCAAATATATAAAAAAACTTTTGAAAAACTTACTTAAACACAAATTTGTGACTAAAATTTCGACAAATGTAATATATCACATATAATTATCAAATACAAATATATAAAAAACTTACTTAAAAACAAATTTGTGACTAAAATTTCAACATAAATTAAATTCCAACAAATTTAATATACAAGCAATTTTTGGATTAATTTAATGTTCATTTTTTAAAATATGTATTTATTTCATTTTTAAACCATTTTATTATTCATTCTTTTCCATAAATATGAAAAATAGTTATAGATTCGTTTTCCTAAAATTATTATACATTATCTTTATATAATTTTTTTATATCACTTCCTTTTCCAAGAAAAATATGTTAAATTTGGCAACTAGGGCCAAACTTCATTTTGGACAACTCATATGAGGTAGCTAATATTTTTATTGGATTCCTCTCTCCGAGAGGTGTAGGATTGATCTAAAGACCATCCCATATTTTTATTGGATTCCTCTCTCCGAGAGACGTAGGATTGATCTAAAGACCAT
>APFE031632041.1:157440-232392 GCA_000404065.3 Pinus taeda | reverse complement strand
GTAAAATATTATTATGTATTAGTTATTTTTAGTTGCTATATGTGAATGCAGGTTGACTCATCACTCATATTTATTCAAGGAAAACCATTAGGCCAACTAAAATAATTCACTTGTGGTTTGTTGGGGGACAGGTTTTCATCGCGATGCCTCTAGATCTTGAGTCGTTAACTTGTTTCCTTAAGTCTAAAAAAAATGAACTCTTAACCAAGCATTTAGCGCATACCCCAAGCCCATCATTATATATTCTTATAATTTAAATGTTTGTATATATTAAGGAATTTAGACTTCTATGATCCATAACATTGTTTATAGAATTTTCGGCGAAATCACATGAATAATCTTTTGTCGCGCGTTTCGAACCAACTAGTGTGTTCATCATCAACTTGTCCCTGACGTGACAACAGTATGGTTCGAACGCGTCGACAAAAGATTATTTGTATATATTGTTTATCCCATTAAAATTTTTATTTCAAAATATTAAACAAAGAATATTATTAACTCTATCTATTCACTATAAATAAATTATATCTTAAAATTAATATTATTTAAAAATAATTAATAAATATTTTAAAATTTAAATAATGTTATTAATTAATTTAAACTAATATTTTTATTATTAAACATTAGTTTATTTGGTATTGTAAAAATATAAAATAAAACTAATACAATGTTTTATGTTCAAATTTCTAACCATATATTGAGGCCCAAGATTGTTCACCTAAACAATTATAGTGGTAACCATAAAAATTGCCCTCATATGAGGATAGTACAAAACCAGGTTATAGACTCATCTAAACACACATAATTGTCAAATGCAAATATATAAAAAAACTTTTGAAAAACTTACTTAAACACAAATTTGTGACTAAAATTTCGACAAATGTAATATATCACATATAATTATCAAATACAAATATATAAAAAACTTACTTAAAAACAAATTTGTGACTAAAATTTCAACATAAATTAAATTCCAACAAATTTAATATACAAGCAATTTTTGGATTAATTTAATGTTCATTTTTTAAAATATGTATTTATTTCATTTTTAAACCATTTTATTATTCATTCTTTTCCATAAATATGAAAAATAGTTATAGATTCGTTTTCCTAAAATTATTATACATTATCTTTATATAATTTTTTTATATCACTTCCTTTTCCAAGAAAAATATGTTAAATTTGGCAACTAGGGCCAAACTTCATTTTGGACAACTCATATGAGGTAGCTAATATTTTTATTGGATTCCTCTCTCCGAGAGGTGTAGGATTGATCTAAAGACCATCCCATATTTTTATTGGATTCCTCTCTCCGAGAGACGTAGGATTGATCTAAAGACCATCCCATTCTTACATGTACAAATGGAATATGAATTTATTTTGATTATGGACAAATTGTCAAGGTCGGCAAGCAAAGTCATGTAGCCTTAGAAGCCCAATAGTCACATCTATTCATCCTCAACGTTGCATATAAATACATGGTGCCTCCTCCTCATTTGGACACTTCATTTACTCACACATCTCTCTTGATTGGGTACAGATTTCTAAGGCCTCTCTCTCTCCACACGTGCAAAGAAGGCACCGTTCTTTTGTTGTCCATGCGTTGAACAACGTTGACTGACCATCTTTGACTGCGGTTTTGTGTGGGGAATTTCTGTTTGGGCAGGCCACAGTTATAGGCATGAAATCCGAGTCTCTTTGACCAGCGTTGACTGTGCTAGGGTTTGCTGCTGCGTTGACTTTTGTTGACTGGATTTGACTAGAAATTTTCAGATTTTTTGGGGCTGATTTCACTTGTTGTTGGAGGCTGAGTTGACTAAGTTTGACCAAGCTGTTTTGGAGGTCAAAATCTGTCTTGTTGACCAGTGTTGACTTTCTAGTTAGGGCTTTCTATTTCTGTTGTTTGACTTATCAGATTTCACTGTGATTGGGCAAGTGAATATTGTATATTGTACTCTCTCTCTCTATGCTGAATTTTTGAAGAATTATAAGAATTGATCAAGGGTTTCCCCACATTAGGGTTTGTCCCTAGCCGGTGTCATATCATGTGTCCTCTTGTCTTCTACTGTTATTGTTTATGTTCTATCTGCATTTTACTATCATGATGATGTGATTTCTAAATTGTATATTAATATTGGGCTAATAAAGAAATAGAAGTAAAATTACTCTTAGCATAGAACACACCATTGTTAACTAAAATTAACATGGTATCAGAGGTGAGGTGAAGAGAAAGCTCAAGCAAGAGTGAGAAGAGCAATCACTAAGAGGAGAAATCACTGATCAAGGACAAGATTCAATGGCCTCCACATCCTACTTCAAGTCTAATGATACGCTTCATGATAAATCTGATTATCATGCATGGAAGATGTCTCTTGATTTGATAATAGAAGAGCAAGATGTTATGGATTATGTCCAAGGAAAGATTTTGGAACCTCCTTCAAAGCACCAACTGTTGCTAAGACAAAGTACAAGAAGGGTGAAGTCAAAGCCAAGAAGATCACCAGGGATTCTATTCATAAGCATTTAGTTGCTTACATCTCCAATTTGAACACATCAAAGGAGATATATGACAGGTTGGTTGGCATGTTCAAATCTAGCAATGAAAACCAAATTCTTTTCCTCAAGAACAAGCTGAAGGATATAAAAAAAGGAAGAAATGAAGATATTCAATCCTACTTCATGAGGATTACTGAGATAAAAAATGATCTTCTTTCGATTTGAGAAGCTATTGTTGATAATGAGCTTACTCTCATTGCCCTTGGAGGGCTTCCCTCATGAATAGCATGTGTTCAACACTACTATTAACAACGACATGATTCCAGGTTTTGAAGAATTGCTGACTAGATGTTCTCAAGAAGAAACAAGGATGATGGAACTAGATATGCCTTCAAATAGGAATGATTCCACTGTATTCTCCGCTCATGCTAAAAGGAAGAACAATGCAGGTTCAAAGAAGCAATGTCAAGGAGGGTCAGGTTTCAAAAATGGAAGGAAGGGAGGATGCTTCATTTGCAACAAGTTTGGTCACTCTGCTAGCAAGTGTCCTAATAGAAGGGATACACCTCATGATGATGACAACCATAACAACAACAATTTTAGGGGCAACAACAATCAAAGGAATGGCAAATTTAACAACCAAGGAAAAAGGAATGCTCTCGCTCCTCATAAAGGAAATGGTCGCTCTCCCAAGAGATCAAGAAACACCAGGTATGATGAATCTAATGTTGTTGATAAAAAGAAAAAATAATTCTATCTTATATATGCCATCTCTACTGTATCTCCTTCAGACGCTTTAGGAAATTGGTTGATTGATAGTGATGCCTCAAGGCACTTCATTGGGTATAAGGAAGCTTTTTCAAATTTGATTGAAAAGGATACAAATTTGGAAATTATCCTTGGAAATAATGCCACCTATCCTGTAAAGCGAGTTGGGAATGTTACTCTTCAATTGAATCAAGGTAACACCATTCATCTACAAGAAGTACTATATGTACCCAATCTAAATAAGAACATGTTATCTATCTCAACGATGGAGGACAAAGGATTCAAGGTGGCATTCATCGATGGAAAGGTACGTGTGTGGAATAAAATTTCAATGATGCATTTACACTTGGCTTTAGGGTTGATAACCTATATCAAGTTGGAGGAAGCCCATTGGGAGATATGTCTTGCGACACATCACTTCAATCCGAATTACGACACCAGAGGTTTACTCATCTACATTATAAGGCTCTACTCGATGTGAGGAATATGGTGACAAATATGCCCGAAAATAAAGTAGAACATGAAGGTGTTTGTCATGGGTGTGCCGAAGGAAAACATACAAGGGGACCATTCCCCTCAAGTGATAGCAAGACTACTGACATATTGCAATTGATTCATTCTGATCTATCTAGTGCGATGCCCGTTAACTCATTAGGAGGATATTTATATTATGTTATATTTATGGATGATTTATCTTGCAAGACTTGGATATATTTCTTGAAGAAGAAGGACGAAGTATTCTCATGGTTCTGTTCTTTCAAAGCTTTGGTCAAAAATCAAACCAGGAAGAAGATCACAATATTGAGGACCGATAATGGAATCGAATATGAATCAAATGAGTTCAAAAAATTATTGTAGAGAAGTTTCCATAAGAAGGAGACTACTACCGCATATGCTCCTGAGCAAAATGTTGTTGCTAAAAGGAAGAATCGATCTATCGTAGAAGCCCCTCGTGTCATGCTTCATGATCAAAGCCTTCCAAAGTTCTTATGGGTCAAAGCTACAAACATCGCCGCGTATGTTCAAAATAGATGTCCTCATCAAGCGTTGGACTATAAAACTCCTGAAGAAGTTTTCACCGGTAAGAAACCTAATGTTTCTCACTTTAGAATTTTTGGTAGTCCCATATATTTCCATGTGCCGAAAGAAAATAGAAGTAAATTGGATGCATATGGGAAGAAAGGAACATTTGTGGGATACAATGGAACTTCGAAGGCATATAGAATCTATATACCTGGTCAAAAAGAAGTGGAGATAAGTCATGATGTCACCTTCGATGACGATGCTGCCCTTGGGAAGATCAATAACCTTCCTCTTCCATGGAAGGACAAAGAAGAAGATTCAGGAAAGTAGGAAGAACCGCAGGATGAGAAAATGCCCGATGTTGAAGAACCAATGGATCCCATTGATCCACCCCTCATGAGCCCTCCTCCTCGAAAAGGAGGCTCTCATCGCTTAGGGATACTCTTGAAGATGCCGAGAGACATGTTGCACCTAGGGGGACTTTCGTGAAACCAAGAAGCTGAATAGGTACCAAGGGTACTTAACTGCAATGAGCACCATTGTTCAATTTGAGCCTTACACATTCGAAGAAGCTGCCAAACACCAAGTTTGGAAGGATGCAATGAACGAAGAGTATGAGTCGATTATGAAGAATGATGTCTAGGATGTGGTTCCTAGACCCAAGGAAAAATCCGTGGTCACCTCGAAATGGCTCTACAAGATCAAGCATGGAGCAAATGGAAGTGCTGAAAAGTTCAAGGCTAGATTAGTTGCTCTAGGATTCTCTCAAAAGGAAGGTGTATATTATGATGAGATATTTTCACTGGTTTACTGCTACACCACCATCCATTCGATCATTGCCCTTGCTACCTTGCAAGCCTAATGGAATCTACACTAGATGGATGTCAAGACTTCCTTCTTGCATGGTTCACTTAAGGAGGAAGTCTATATAGAACAACCCAAGGGGTTTGAAGTTCAAGATTGTCAAACACATGTATGCAGGTTGAAGCAAGCACCCCGGGCTTGGTATGAGAGGATCAATAGCTATCTAATGAAGTTGGGATTTACAAGAAGTGAAGTTGATCCAAACCTTTACTTTAAGGTTGAGAATGATAGACCTCTCATATTGGTACTCTATGTGGACAATCTATTTTTGATAGGTGTAGACCCTCTTATAAATCAAAGGTAGGAGGGAGTTGGCTTCTGAATTCAAGATGAAGGACCTAGGATTGATGCATTACTTCCTAAGGTTGGAGGTCTGGCAAAATCTAGGTGAGATTTTCCTTTCTCAAGGAAAATACATTGTAAAGATACTTGAAATATTTGGGATGGTGGATTGTAAGTCCATGACTACTCTAATGGAACTTAACTTCAAGAAGTTATGCGGAAGTGCTGCCAAGCCCGATTTAGGAAATCCTTCTGAGTATCGTCAAATCATGGGGGCCCTAATGTTCTTGGTGAACTCTTGTCCATACATATGTTTTGCAGTGAATACATTGAGTCAGTTTATGGTTGAGCCTCATCGCATACATTGGATTTCTGCCAAGAATCTCTTGAGATATATTCGGAGCATAATCACTTATGGACTGAGATACACTATTGAGAATGTGAGGCTCCATGGTTACTCTAACGCAGACTGGGATGACAGTGTGGTGGATCGTAATTTCACATTTGGAAATTGCTTCACTCTATGTTCTGCTTCGATATCATGGATGAGCAGGAAGCAGAAGTCGATTGCCTTGAGCATTGTTGAGGTTGAATACATTACTGCTAATTTGGCCTCTTGTGAAGTTGTTTGGTTGAGGATGCTTTTTAGTGAGTTGTTTGGACATATGTTGGATACCACCATCATCTTCTGTGACAACCAGAATGGGGTTCGTCTTTCTGAGAATCCTGTGTTCCATGGCTGCTCCAAGCATATTGATATCAGGTACCACTTTATCGGGGATATGGTACAACGATGAGCAATAAGGCTCCAACACATTGGGACTGATGATCAAGTCACCAATATTCTTACGAAGCCCCTGGGGAAGGTCAAATTCTTAACCTTCTGTGCACGACTTGGAGTCGTGGAGAGACCCTCTTATGAGGGTCCTGTATGAGATGGATGTTGAGCTCTGGGAGCTCCGGGGCGATTGGGGTACTTCTTAGAGCAATGAGTGACCATAGGGTGAGTGGTTCACATTCCTCTAATGGTGCATGATGTACAGGGTGAGTGGTTCACCTTCCCCTAATGGTGTGTGATGTACAGGGTGAGTGGTTCACCTTCCCCTGTGATACCCCATGGTGACATATGCTTAGGTTGAGTGGTTCACCTTCTCCTATGGCATATGAGCAGGATGAGTGGTTCACCTTCTCCTGTCGACACATCCTACCCATGCAATTCAGGACTCATGGGAAGTACTTCTCATCTGGCCAATGAGGATATGGACCATAGTACTACAAATGGACACATTGTGTACTACTGTACTCCCTATGATAGGATGTTGATATTGATCTAGAATTAATGGAAATTGACTTCGGGTCTGTTAAGAGTGGTATGACACACATTATATTATTGGAGACTGACTTCGAGTCAGTGGAGAATGGTATGATACATTCTTGATCATATATTCTTTCTTCATATTCAACAGAGCATAGAAGAGAAAAGCAAAGACAAGGATGGTACAGTTTGGTAGGTGAAGTTCTCCCTAGTTGAGAGGGAGTGTTAAATTTGGCAACTAGGGAAAAAATTCACCTTGGACAACTCATATGAGGCAGCTGATATTTTTATTGGATTCCTCTCTCTGAGAGGTGTAGGATTGATCTAAGGATCATCCCATTCTTACATGTACAAATGGAATTATGAATTTATATTGATTATAGACAATTTTTCAAGGTCGTCTAGCAAACTCATGTAGGCTCAGAAGCCCAACAGTCACGTCTATTCATCCTCAATATTTGCATATAAATACATGGTTCCTCCTTCTCATTTGGACACTTCATTCACTCACACATCACTCTTGATTGGGTAAGAATTTCTAAGGCCTCTCTCTCTCCACACGTGCGAAGAAGGGACTGTTCTTTTTCTATCCCTACGTTTACTAGCGTTGACCATCTTTGACTACGGTTTTGTGTGGGGAATTTCTGTTTGGGTAGGCCACAATTCTGGGCATGAAATTTGAGGCAGTTTGACCTATGTTTGACCAACATTGACTATGCTAGGGCTTGCTGTTGTGTTGACTTTTGTTGACTAGATTTGACTGGAATTTTTTGAACTATTTTTGGGCTAATTTGACTTGTTGTTGGAGGCCGAGTTGACCAAGTTTGACCGAGTTGTTTTGGAGGTCAAAATATGCCTTGTTGACCAAAATTGACTTTATGGTTAGGGCTTTTTATTTATGTTGTTTGACTTATCAGATTTCACTGTGATTTTGCAAGTGAATATTGTATATTGTACTCTCTCTCTTTGCTGAAATTTTGAAGAATTATAAGAAGAATTGATCAAGGTTTTCCCCACATTGGGGTTTGTCCCTGGCTGGTGCCATATCATGTGTCCTCTTCTCTTCTCATTATACATTAACATTATTGAGACCTTGGTCAAAATTACCTCCCTTAGTTAGGCGGTGAAAAGCATCATGCACATGTGATTCCTTATGAGCTATGTGGCCCTCGAAGTTGTCCATTCGATCTTGGAGCCCCTTTTGGCCACAACTAAGTGAGTCATGTTGGTCAAGAATGTACCACTGGTTATGTTGAATATCATTGATAAAACTGATAATTTCATTCTTATCTTTGTGTCAATCTAGGGCTTGCTCCTCAATTGATATCTAGACAAGGCAGATTTGAGC
The DNA here is from genome assembly GCA_000404065.3 of Pinus taeda. Taxonomy (NCBI): domain Eukaryota; kingdom Viridiplantae; phylum Streptophyta; class Pinopsida; order Pinales; family Pinaceae; genus Pinus; species Pinus taeda. The sequence continues at coordinate 224,296 of APFE031632041.1, read as the reverse complement.
TTCAAAAAAATCGAAGGGGGGGCAGGTCCACCAGTCTAGGAGAACCTCCAATCAGTTGTTCCAACTCACCCTCGTCTGCTTGCTACCCCATAGTGTGATGGTCCTCTTGACCCCTCTGTTTGCCACGTCGTTGCGGCCTGCCTCACTAATGCTGCATGGGGAGGCCACACACACTGCCTCTCAACACCGGACCACACCACCAAGTAAAAGCCCAAATTCCTGCACCCTTGACTCTCGTGCACGCCCACTACGAGGGGTACCAAATGTCCCTCCTCCCCCACCAAATAAAAAAAACACCCTCTCTCCAGCCAATGATCTCCACTTCCTTCCCAGAAGAACCACCATCTTCTACTTCTAGGGCCCGAGGTGGCCACAACCTGCCTAGATTATTGGCTACTCCAGAGTTATCCCCACTCTAGGTCCACAAAGAAGGTCCAATTGTAGCACCCACAAATGCATCGATGAACCACTGTACCTAAACCCCACCCAAACATTCACAATCGAATTGAAACACGAGGTGCTTGAAAAGCACGAGTACCCAAACCTCTCTTGGTTGAAAACAACTACCGTCCCAATTGAGACTAAAACCAGAGAAACAAAGAAAACACACTCGCTTGGCCTACCAACCAAAGGAAAGTGGGACTGGAAACCACTACTCACACTGACAGTTAAGCCATACAACTAAAACATAAAATGTAAACATTGTAACAACTAAGAGTATTTGAATTACCTGAGAGGCAGCTCTATCCCCTTCACTAATGGCCACAACATAACTACGCCTAGGTATCGAGGTTAGCCCCTTGCCGATTGAGCCAAAGACATGAGGTCGACTACCAGAAGTATCCAACTCCCAAGCGCGAGCCAACTCAGGGTTCCATATTACAATTTGAGCTATCACTACATGTAGAGTGACTTCATAAGATTAGTCTAAAACCATAGTCGTTCTTCTCCACCAGCCAAGACCCTAACTTGGCTCTCCATAGAGGCTCCCTGAATGAATCAAGCTAGTAATTGCAGCCAAAATCAAAGCTCGCATCTCCCGGTCACTACATCTACTCGCAAATTCCATAGCCATTGGAATAATAACCCCGATGATTTCGAGAACATTCCCGTACAGGCCATTAGGCCCTTCGTTGTTGGCTTTATAGGGCTTGACCTAGGTTCAGAGTTAATTAGCCAAACAAATCCCTACACTACTGGCACTTTCGGCATCAGCCCGCGGAGCGCGGACTGAAGTCTCACTCGAAGCAATATGGGGGGATGCTGGAACCAAGTTTCCACACCCTTGAGATGTCTGAGGTGTCGATTTAGTCCAACTGTGACGACCTTCGTGTAGGTCACTTCGCGCACTGTCTTGACCTGCAAGACCTTCGCGATCTGTTATAATCGCCTTTCACATGGCCCTAACCAGGGGCTAAGATGCTTTCGTGCTGTTATGGCAACGACCTGTGTTATTTCCCCAAACTACACCGCATATCTTACTTATCTTCTTAAAGATGTTAGTTAGCTTCACGTAACTAGATATTTTGTCTTTCATTCACTTATTCAACGCATTCATACATATCCACGCATCATATAAATAGTCAAAATGTAATTCACACCCAATATATACAATGTAGAAAACAGGAAATAAATACACAGAATTGATATAAAACTTCTCTTTATTCAATGCTTCAACTGTTACAGACTCGACTCGCCTTGCGCACTCAGCTGTAGGGGTCCACGCACTCAGCTGCAGATTACTAGGCCTCTGCACACTCAGCTGCAGAGCCTTCTCCTACTCTACGACACAAAACTAGACTTTACACTTTCGATATGCATCAACTCTTCATCCTTCATTACTTTTATTCCTTTATTTACAACTTAGAGCCTCGCTCTATTTATATAATCCCATGGGCACTAAGCTTCTTGACAAGCCTGTGTTGTTTCAGTTTCCAACTAATAAGGAGCTTGTTCATTAGGATGAGCTCATCATTCTTGGAGACTAGGGATAGATTCATGCTCCAATATTGAGAGAAAAACCGTCCACACATGACAAAACATCATCTTATACTTATGAGCTTTTTCCTTAAGCTTTGCATTCTTTTTTCTGTAAGTTAGCCACAAGTAGTTGTAAATCTTAATCACCACAAACTGAGGTATTTCCAGTAGGTATGGTCTATTTTCATGAAATTATCCCTCTATTAGTTGACCCATCAAGTGTCTGGCTCTTCTTAGGTTTATATGCCCACTTCTTCTTTCATGGACCCTTTTTCAGATGGATCCCGTTGCGGCGAACTACCCATAATATCTTGAAAATTATCTATTGGACCATCTTCCTCAGGCGGAAGATCCCCTGCTTCTTCAAATTACTGAGAGGGAATCTTCATTTCATGTTCCGAAGAGGAAATAATGGTAACAGTTTCTCAATCTTGAGTACCAAAAATGGATGGTTTTTGTCTAGACATGCTTCTTGTGTGCCTCCGACTTTGTGAGGAGGTCAGATTCTCTGATGCTTTCTCTCTTTACACTGGTGTAGCGGGAATTGACGTTGCTTCCTACTCTTCCTTGAAGATTTTTATCTTTCTCTTCTTAAGGATGACATTAGCTCCCTTAGGCTTCTTTTATGATGATGAGACAATAGTCTTCACAACCTCCACCTGACAATTTTTCCATTTGTTCGGTTGGGCTTCTTCGACTACTACTTCATTATTAATAGGTTCACTCTTCTTTTCCTTACTTCTTTTTCATTTATTTCCTTTTGAAGGTAAGGTCAATTCCTATGTAGATGAACTAGGGTTTACAGACTTCTTTAGAGGTTTCACCGAACGACTTTCCTCCTTTGTAGACACAGGGGTTATCACAGGGCCCTGTCCTTGCTTAGAAATGGAATCAGGAGGAGCCTCAACTTCTTGACCCAATTTCTTCGACCAGGGGCTAATGAGTCTTTGTCAACCTTTGATTTGGTTTTCTTCCCATAGAAAACTTTCCACAAAAAATCTTCCCAAGACTTCTTTCGTCTACTCAACTCATGAACAACCAACATCTTGATAAGACTGTGATGGCACATGCTATTCTCAAGGTTTTTGATAGTGGAATGAACACCCCTAGCAACCTTATACAAACTTCTATGCAGGAAAAACGAAAAATTGACTTCTTGACCATCTGAAAAGTGCAAGAGAAGCCTAATATGATAAAGGAAAACAATGACATACCTCCCTTCACAGGTAACAAATCTTTGTAATGCAGTGATGAGTGGGTTCCATTCCTCCATGTAGCTCTGTAGGACCCCCTTCGACTAGTTAATGGACTTGTATGCCGGCTTAAGAAACTTAGCACAATCATCTGGCTCGAGAGGACCTCCTTTAAAATATTTCTCACTGGTTAATGATAATTTGGTTTCCTTGCTTATCAACTTCTCGGTCACTTTGATTTTTAAACTCCCAACCCTTGCAACTTCCCCGTCAAAACTCTCCGTGAAGGCCATTGCTACCCTATCGTTATAACCCTGGAATTTCTAAAGAAGACTCATCCGTCACTTCTCCTCAAACAATGCCTTACACATAGCATATTCTAGGCTCTTGGAAAATTGGGTGAATGTGGGTTCATGGCAGTCGGCCCCCATGCCGAAGGTGGAGCAATGCTGAGGGTTAGACAGGAAATACAGGGCTCATAGGTTGGTTCTCGATTGAAACTTATTAATGAGATAGACAATTTACATGTCGGGGTTCACATAAATTTAAAATTGTTTGAAATAACGATTATGGAATTTTGAATTATGGTGTGGATTGGTTGTTGTAATGATGAGTAGGTACTTAAAATTTGTACCACAGGAGTAGAAATGAATGGGAAGGGTATTAGGATAGGATAGTTTAGGATTAAATGAATATGGGGAAGATATATATGTAAATCATTATAATGAGAGGAGGCAGATTATTACTAAGTTCTATGATTCATATACTCTGAATTAGTCTAAGAAAATAAATTTACCCATACCTTGCTTTGAATGCACATTAATATTCAGGAACTCGAGAATAATAATAGTTGCAACAACTTGGTCTTTGGTTGAGTATCCTCTTCATTTTTTGAATCCAATATGATAGACTTGTTCAGGTAATGATAAATAATCCAGAGTACTTACAATTTACCATCTTTGTTAATTCTAATATTGCTAGGCTGAAGCTGATCCCATATACTTTCCTAAACTTGATACGCATATTTATAAGAAATTATTTAGTACCCAATTCAGTCTAAGAGTAGTACTGAATTAGGTACAAAACCTTTGAACTTGCTCATTGAACATAGAAACTGTGAAAAATTATGATTGAACTGAAAAATGAACAAAAATCTTCCTTGAAGTTTCATGTAGGCTAACTATAGAAATTGTGACTGAATTTTGACTTCTGGTTTCTGTAGAATAATCTGGTGCCATCATTCCATGGATTTTGACCAAGCCTGGGATGATCATTGCATAGGGAATTCAATTTTTGGGAGTTTAAAATGCACAAAAGAAGACTCCAAGGGGGATATATTTTCAGTACTTATTCTACTGAGCCCAGAAAAGAATAATTCTATATTCAACAGATCCCTAACTACTGCTTCCTCATAAATTTAACGAGCCTAAGTCAGTCGATGCTCGAGGTATTCATTTTTAGAGAGTTTGAAAAACCCAAAATAGACTCCAGGGATTTTATTTTCCGCACTTATTTTGTTGAGCCTGGAAAAGAATAATTATGTACTCAGCATATCCCTAACTACTATTGTGCGATTAATATTAATGAGTCTGGGTTAGTGAGCACTTGAAACATTCAAGTTTAGGGAGTCTGAAACATTCATAGTAAAGTCCAGATTGTCCTTTTCTGTAAATAATATGTCAAGTCCGCATAAAGGAATAAACTTACCCTTGACAAATTTCCTCATTATTCTGTGTCCCCCTTTTGGATCAACTCCATTTCTAGACCCTACATCACATTCTGCAAAAATTCTTGGTGAGAGAGCGAATGGTGGTAGATTTTTAATTTCTGGCCATTCACCACGAATGAGGTTTGATCATCATCGATGGTTTTTATCCTGATTGAGCCATTATCAAAAACTTCCTCCACTTCATAGGGCCTCAACCAACTAGTTGAAAATTCCCTTTGAAATGTTTAAATTTGCTATCATATAGAAACATCCAATCTCCTAGTTGAAAGACCTTTTTCTTCATGTACTTTCGTGACACCGAGCTCTTTGATCCTGTACTAACATGGTCCATTGAAAGGCATCTTGTTTGTTTCATCAAGTTCATTCAGCTGAAGTATTCTTTGTTTCTGAAACTCATTTAGATTCGTTCCTAATTGAGTAGTTGTTCGGAATGTTTTTACCTGAAACTTGATGGGGAGTAACACCTGTTTCCCATATACTAACTCATGAGGAGTATGCCCCGTCACATTCCTCCATGTTATCTGGTAAGCCCATAATTCTTCCAGCGATTTGTCAACTTAGTCACCATGCTGAAGTTGAATTGTCTTGCTGAGGATGGAATCCAAGAATTTTTTGGTATATTCAACTTGTCCATTTTCCTGAGGGTGGTATGGAGTATATTTCTGGTGCCTAATCTGGTACTTTTCAGTAATAACCTTCACTAGTTTGGAAGTAAATTGCGTCCCTTGATCGATGACAATATCTCTAGGTACCCCAAATCGAGTGAAAATTTCTTCAAAGAGGAAATCTACAATAGACTTCTCAGTTGTAGAATATAAAGCCTTAGCTTCCACCCACTTTGTCACATAATCAGTACAAACTTATATGTATCTCTTCTTCTTAGACATGGGAGAAATGGGTCCCACAAAATCCAATGCCCACTTTTCAAAAGGTTCTATTGATATTTGAGTTTGAAGAGGCATTTCCTCAGTTGGAACATACCTCCCCATTCTTTGGCAAACATCACAACTAGAAACAAAATTTTTGGCATCTTTGAAGGGAGTGGGCCAGTAATAACTTGAATGTAGGACCTTATAAGTTGATCTTTTGTTTATAAAATGGCCATCACAGGGTTCACTGTGGAAAGCTATCAAGACATCATACATTTCATCTTCCCACACACATCTTCTCATGATTAAATTAGGACATGTGCGGTACAAGTCCCCCTCTATCCAAGAATAGTTGGTACTTTGCTACACAATATTATGTTTCGCCCTGGTGAATAGATTCTGTGGCAACCTACCTAATACCAGATAGTTAGACACATCATCAAAACAAGGAGTATGTGTTGAAACAACAAAAAGATTCTCGTCTGGAAAGTCATCCGGAACTAGTACTAGAGCTATGTCTCATGCAATATTCAGTCGGGACAAGAAGTCTGTAGCTGAATTATATCATCCGGGCCTGTCAATCATAGTGATATTAAATTCTTGAAGTAAGAGTAACCATATATTAATTATTCCATTAGTAATTGGCTTATTCATAAGGAACCTAATAGCAGAGTGATAAGTATGGACAAAAAATTCATAACCAGTAACATAATGCCTAAATTTGTTGATAGCATGGACTGCTGTTAGTAATTGTGTAATTTAATTATGAAGGTGAGATATTTTTTCTAAAAAAATAAATAGCATAAGGAATGTGATTCTCCCTTTGTCCTGACACAAATCCAAGGGTTGTATCTGATGCATTAGTACAAATGTGAAAAGTGAGAGACCAGTTAGGTCCTCTCAATACCGGGGCAGTAGACAATTTGTCCTTTAGTTCCTGAAAAGCATTTTGACAATCAATATCCCATATAAAATCAACATCTTTAGTAAGAAATTTAAACATAGCTGCGGCAATTTTAGTGAAATTTTCAATAAATCCCTTATAGTACCTTGCATGTCCCAAAACGCTTCTTACCTCCTTTTGCAATGTTGGGACTGAAATATGTGATATTGCCTCAATTTTTGCAGGGTCAATTTTTATCCCTTCTTGTGACACATGGTCTCCCAAAAAAATTCCCTTAGTTCGCATCATTTTACATTTGATATTACTAAGGGAAAAATGAGCTTCTTGACAGTGAATCAACACTTTTTCCAAGTTTTCTAGATCCTACTGGAAATCATCACCATACATTGTGAAGTCATCCATATAGGCTTCCACACAATCATGTATAATATTAACAAAATAGCTAAGACAACTCTCTGAAAGGTAGCTGGAGCATTGCACGGGCCAAAAGGAAGAACTCAGTAAGCATAGGTACCCCATGGACACGTAAAAGTAGTGTTCTCTTGGTCTTCTAGGGCTATTTGAATTTGATTATAGCTGTTGTACCCATCCATGAAAGAGAAGTACTTTTTTCATAAAAATGTATCAAGCACCTGATCAATAAAAGGAAAAGGAAAGTAATCCTGCAAGGTAGCTTTGTTTAACTCTCTGTATTCAACACAAATTCACAATTTCCCATTTTTCTTGGGAACTATGACCAAGGGAGATATCCATTTATTGCCATAGATGGGATATATAAAATTCACACTTAAAGTTTTTTGCAATTCATCTTTGAAAATTTATTTGAGAGCTGGATTCATTCATCTTTGTGGATTCCTAACAGGCATGATTTTTTCATTTGTGTAAATGTGTATGTGTAAGTATCAGGATGGATCTCTTTCATATCTAAATAATCCCAAGAAAATGCTCTGAACTGTTTTTGAATCATGTCTATTACTTGATGTTTACGTTCTATACTTAATTTTGTACCATTGTACAACATTTTTCCGGCGTTGATTTCAACAAGTTGAGCAGTTGCCTCACTATTTTATTCCAAGGCTGCCATATTAAATGATGCAAATAGAGCAGGGTTATAAGTTTCCTGAAATTCACTTTTGAAAACATGACGATAACCACTAAAAGAAATAGGATAATCTATGCAATTGATATCATATAAGAATTGTTGCAAAACGTTTTCTTCAAATTGTTCTTGTAGTCCTCTTGATTGTTCTAGAGTTAGTAAGCGAACCATACAATCTTCTTCCCCATAGGTATTTTCCAACCAAAGAGGTACTTTAGCAGCTAATTGGGCATGTGGAAAAATAGTTAACGTTTGAATTTGTGACCCATTGGAAATAGTCATTTCCACATTTCTACACCCAATAATAGTTTTATATTCCATTTTGTCACATTCGATCAGTGAGCCTCCTAATGGGATCAATCAACATCCTATTCCCCCTTATCACCATCTTGCACAAATCCCTAAACATGTAAGTTTCATTTCCCATAATTTTAGCCCTAGATTGCTTCATATGAGCTAGTTTGAGGACCAATACTCCCTGTAAGCCTACTGGGGTGCGTTTACCAATAGGTTGCCCCACTATGGCATCCGTTGGTCACCAGCAGGTTGATCCCCTTTGCACCTGCTTTGGTTCGATAAATCTTGGAGAATGATTAGGATTCCGAAAGCTTCCCCTTCTAGGATTTTCCAGAAGTTGTTACAACTACTTACCTTGGATAAAACATTCAGATCATATCCTTCCCTACATTAGAGTTTTCACCACTTACCCTTTCATCCTTTCCCTCCATCAAAGGTGGATCTCTTACCCTAGATTGGTAATTGGATAAGAACTCCCAACTTACCATACTTATCTATATATTCCCAGCCTTCTATGTGGTTTGGGTTTGGCTTTTGGAGAGTGATTCTACCCTTATGATGTTGTAGTGAATGGTCATCATCTCATGCATTTAGGGTGATTGGTGGTGAATATTGTGAAAAAGAAAGGAAAAGTCAGCAACTTGGAGGAGCTCTTCTACAAGATTAATTGCTACTTATGGTTGTAATCTCTTTCCATTTATATTAATGCAAATAATTCATTATTTTACTGTATGTGATGTTGTTATTTCATATATTTCAATACCATGTTTATCTATTGAATGAAGTACTTAGATGATACTCCATAGATCTCCTAGTTTCTTGGCTTGTGTTATCTGATTGCACATGTTCTAATTTTGGAAATCGGAGTTGGAATTGGAGCTTCCAAGCTAAAGAAGGAGCAAAGTGTGTGAAGGATTCCAGGTAGGCCTCACTCCATCACCTATTTACTTTAAGGAAAAGCATTATGTTCCTTGTCTCTCTATTGTTCTAGGATAGCTAATGACCTAGGGGAGATACTTTTGTCCGCAATCGTAAATGCTGTATAAAAAGTTGGCAACCATAATGGGGAGCGGAGAATTCCCTTGGTGGTTTCCTTGTCCATTGTGTTGTATCATCCAATGAAGAACAAACCTAGGAAGTGATTTCATTGAGACCCTTTTGTAATCTTTGTGCCGAAATCCTCTTTCCCAGGCCCAACGCACCCCCTGTGTCTTCGACAAAGCGTTGCACCTCACCCCGGTCCACTCTACACCAACGTTGCAATGCACTGGTTCCTCTTCTACACCAAGTTCGTTGGCCCCTGTTTTTGCATGATTTTTGCCTTGGTTCTTGAGCTTATCTTTGGTCAATCTACTTCCAGATGAACTTCCCTAAGTCTTCACTGTCTTGTGGTCTCTCTAAAGCCTCTGTTTGGTTTGCATTTGTGTTATTTACCTTTGGTAAGAGTTGGTTTTGATTTTTCTTTGTTCTTATCACTTGGTCGCTTGCAAATTTTTTTCGTTTGGTTGTTGGTCGCTTGGATGAATTGTTGTTTTAGTCCTCATTCTGAAAAGTGAAATTGAATCAATAATTGAACATTTGCATCTTAGTTTTATCCATTTCAAAAATTAAGTGGGGTGAAAAGAAAAATTTTGCATCAAGATTTACGATTTTCCATGTGCATTAGCATAGGAGCAATTGCATAAGAAAGGAAATTGCATCTGACATCTTGTTTGTTGCATATTGTGTGTTGCATCTTGATTGTTTCTTCCCTTCCTTGGCTAAATTTTCATTGAAAGAGAAAGGATTTCTATGCTCTCATGTTAGATTTGCATTTTAGGATATTTAGGTGACATTCATGGTGAGCCCTAAAACTGAAACATAATAAAAGATAAACAACGAAATTTATTGAATCAACCTAAGGAACATTTGTAACATTAACACAAATATGTAGAGGTCTAGGCTAGAGACATGTTCCAACATCCTTAAATGTAGGAGTTGTCATTGTTTCTTAGCTTTTCACCTCGAGGGTGAAATCACGTTGCACGTATGTGAGTGTATAGGACCATACTACACGTATCTTCGGGTATATTGGTGGCGCTCCACACACATAAATTAAATGGGAACGATATCATCGAATGGTTATGCATTAGACAACACTACTACAGACTGCACTCCCACGTACCATCACGTATATTTTGGGAGTCCCCAATACATTGCTATCCATCACTAGGTAACCGAGTATGCCACCTTGTATACTGTGATACATCAAACACAACATTTGAGGAGATTGTCTCCTGTATGTTAAGTCCTTGGTTCTCCAAGGTGTATATTGCAGTTCATGGTTTCTTGGTATTCCTTTATGCCTAAATTACCCTCTTTTTGATCTATTTTTTGTGTCAATAAAATTTATTGTCCAACGTGGAAGAAAAAAATCCCCCTCCACGGCGTTCGCGTAGAATGCACAATAAGCCTCCTCTTCCTCCAAAGGCTACTCCTAACCATTGTCTAAGGCATAGGCAAACACAAAATACCGAATTAGGAACTACTTCTGGCCCTCCACCTGATATTGATCATCCGAGATTACATCTAATCCTGTTGGTGACATTAACACAATTGGAACAGAAGTCACTGAAACTTTGCTACCTGAGGTCATTGAATCTGATCTCCCTGAATCAGAAACTTTGTTTCCTGAGGTTATTGAACCTGAGGAGCCTCAACCACATTTAGATGAGTCTTTGGGACCTTCCTCCTCTCTTCCTTTGTCTCAGACATAACCAATATATCTTGGGCTTGACAGCGAGCCTCTTCCATATGAACTTATAGGTATTGAAGAGATCCCTCAAGAAGAGCCCCATCCTTCTACTCTTGTTCATTGGGAAAAAGGAAGCTAAGGTATTATAAGGATATGATCAACCAATCTCAAAAACCAAAGATATCTTCCCGTCTTAACAAGTGCTAAGAACAAAATGAACATCTCTAATATAATAAATAATTCTCATGATCTTCAAAGTGAAACTAGATGTTGGTCTATTTCTAAGACACCTTGGGATGAAAGAGTTTATCACCTTTGTCATACTACTAGGTTTAAAGATGAAAAACACTTTCTCTTGGATTGCCTAACTATGACTCACATCTATTCTAATTTTCAAAATCTTTTCCACACTACCAACCTTCTAGGCATGTTAAATCAGTAAAACTACGATGATCTAGGTGCACTTCTCTCACTTATTTTCGATCATAGAAATAAAATATTAAAGAATTTCAATTAATCTCTTACTTTCTTAATGTCCGAAAAACTATTTAGGCCTTAGTGGATCATCATCGTCATAATAATATAGAGAAAGAGAGTAATGTAATTAAAATATTATCATCTAAATGGAAATATATTATTATCAAGTGAAAATGAAAATGTATTATTATCAAGTGCAAATATATAATGAAATTTCAAAAAACTTACTTAAAAACAAAATTTTCACCAAAATTTCAGTAAATTTATGATATATGAAGTTAAATTCCAACAAATTTAAAGCGTGTTTAGATTATTTTAATGTTCATTTTTTTAAAATGTGTATTTATATCATTTACTAATAAAAAAAGAGCCCTGAGGGTTGGCTCAATTGGTCCAAATTCATGTCGCTAGAAGAACCTCACTAATGGGAGGTCAAAGGGTCAATTTTCCTCAAGGTTCTTAGTGTTAGGTTTTTCTAGTGAGCTGGCAAGATGTGATCCCTTCGAGTGGATCTTTCTGGATATTTCCATGGATGCAACAACCACCAATATCTAGTGTCTATGAACCACACTAAAAAGAAATATATATATATATATATATATGAACAACTAATAAGGAAATATTTTAATGTCGAGACTTTGGGGCTATATTTCTCACTGGATCTCCTAAAAGCTTATAGCTGAAATGCCATTACCCCTCTATTTGAAGACTCAATAACACCTTTCGACTAGGATCCTAGTCACAGTTCCTGTTGGTCCATGTGACCAAGGGGTTGAGGGTAAAATTACAATCCCACAACTCTAAATCTCCTATTAGAGTAATCCCAACTTGTTCCAAAGGTTTTAATTGACTTTGATAGGGAAATATTTTTCCCAAAATAACTTATGAAGCTTCAAAAAATTTCAACAATCTCTAGGGGCACCCAAAACGCTACCTTCAACCAAACATCTTCACCAAGAAAGATGAACTATGGCTTGTGGACCAAATTCACAACTTCTACCAAATGGAGGGCCTCTCCTCATTCCCTTAGGACTACAACTTCACTCTCTATACTTCTTACACTTATCCCATGAAGGCAACATGTCGTCTCATCTCGAGAGGAGTAATGCCATCTTAAGCAAATAAGAACTTCAAGTCTTCTCATTCAAAGTAGGGATACAATCAGTACTGATCTTGTTTCATAACTAACATAAGATGGACCGTGCACACTAACATAATACAAAATATCCTTATGCTCTAATCATCCTATACATTCCACTTCATAACACTCTTCATAAGGTACAAATATCCAATGATATTTATATATAATAAATTTATTCCTATATGGAATTATAGCTAATGATTAAGCATAAGACACATTTTTTCATCTCATCATTACAATCATACACATAAATCCAACCTAAAAATGTTCATGAAGTAATGGATGAAAATATCATTTCATTTACAAAGGAATAATACACTTATTTGGTTTTCTTAAGTTTTTAGAAATTAAAGAAGGGTGAGCCACATTCCACACCACCATAGGCTCATTTGCACTGCATTATTTGTTACATTTGGCCAACACCAAGCTAGATCCATTTCCTTAATTGAAAACTCCACTTAAGGTTTAACAATGTTGGACACCTAATCCTCTATGGGTTGGTGTGGAATGTGAACAACCACCAGAGTCCAAGAGACCACTTAGAATATGAATCCAAGGGTCACACCATGTACTATAAATATAAATCATGTCAATAATATATGCAATTCATTGTTCTATAATTTATAATTGTTTACATTTCATGTGAGCCTAACATGGTATCAGAGCAGGCGAATTCTTGTCGTGCTCCAATTTGAGCTACTATTTTTTGTGGGCATTCTCTGTGAATTTGTTTCTAGGGCGTTATCTGGATTCTTTGAAATATGTACCCGTTAGAATGCATGACCTAAATTTGGCTCTCTGCCCCACTAAATCTTGGTATATACATTATTTCTTTGTGCATTAATTGAAGTTCAAGGTTTATATGCGAAGGTTACTCTTGCATTAAATTTTGTTTTATATGATGGTAATATTTATATATGCATTGAGATTATTGTGAGCACTGATTCATGTCATTTTATGTTCATTATATCATATGGTTCATAGTTAGTTCATAGCTGATCCAATTTGAGTTTGGTTTGGAATTGATTTGTGGTCTCATCAAATTTAAGGCTCTGCCATCTAAGCCTATTTGTCTATTACTGTCGCCCAGGTTCTTTCCTTTAGCTACTTTTCCCATAGTGATTATCTTTAATCACAACCTTGAATTTTTCCTCTGGCAATGGCAAGCATTCCTTTAATCGCAACCTTGAATTTTTTCTCTGGCAATTGCAAGCATTCCTTCTGAATACGAAAGTGTACCTGGGGTGGAAAAGGCGTCTTCGAAGTCTTGAATGCACTAGTTTCAAATTCATATCCACTTAGGTATAAAACATTATGCCATCGATACCTCTTCCCACTGACCACAGTTAGGAGGCATCCTGAAAAACTGGTTAAAGAAAAGCTTCAATGTAATGGAGGTAACATCGACCATTTGAAAAACCCACAATTTCCTATTGTCCTTAGACCACAAGGTACCGTTCTTATCTTGATATATGTGTATGGGGGGGGAATCTGAGGGTCTCATTCGTCCCCACTGAATTTCATTTCGCTCCTCCTCCAAAGATAACCTTTGAATTCCTTATCCGTTGTGCATGGTTCAACATCGAATCCCAAGTCACCATGCAGTCCAATGAGCTCAAATTGAGGTGTAGTTGGTCTCTCTTATTCAGCTAGTTGTGTAGTGACGTCCATTGGTTCTTCATCATTACTCACAAATTCTTCAGGGACCGATATCATCAGCTCAACATCATTAAAGTTTCTGCTCGTCAAAATGCTACCATTGATCCAGGCTTTGAAAGGAAGCTGATGTTTTAAAAATGTAGGCGACCACTTGTTTTCATCATGGGATGAATCCGTGGGGTTTTTATCACAATTCCGAGATTCCTACAATCTGTTTCCAAACATGTTGTTAAACAACAATATTGTGAGCAGAGAAAAGGCAACGAGACCCCCAGAATTTTAGAAAAACTTCCACAGAGAGGAGTCTGCAATCGCACCTTATGCCAAAATTAGTAGGTATATCGCTTGTTAATTAAAATAGGTATAGTTCTTGCTACACATGCTATTCCAGAGGCGTCACAAAAGTAACGGTTGTTGTGTTATTTACACTAGACGACAAAGTTGCATTTGTGAGGTTTTCAAGTCTTTGGTCTGGGAAGTGCTTATGCTAGAGCAATTGAATTTGGAGGTTGATTCTATATATATATATTAACGGTCTTCGGTTAAAGCCTGGTCCTCTGCAGGAATACCACAATTGAGTGCCAGTACTCTGCCCGCATACCACAGTCCTCTGCCATCGGTCTATAATGTTGTGTTTTTAACTATGATATAATGCTCCACCTTCCATACACGTCATATGTGTTTTTAATCTTTCATGCTTGAACGTTGTTGGTTAACGCATGGAGCTCCCATGTAATGAATACTAACGTCTCTACATGAATATTCTCTCTACTAAGAAAACCCAATGCCCAACATTGTTGTTTACTCCCTCTACACCCATTGCATTCTCGTGTGTTAGTTGTGGGATCCTTCCACTCGGTCCTCTCCCTTGAGCCTCGGACCCTCGACTCTGGTGTGACTTTTCGTAGCCAACTCGATCTCCAGCCTCCTGAAGTCCACCTGAGACATGTCCTTAACCTTGTATTCCCTTTCGGACACCGTTTTCTCAGTTTGAAGCACCATTGTTTCATAGAGACAGGGGAGAAAACAAGCATATCTAAGGGAAAGTCGCAGATTTTGGCTAGACCTAAATGCAGATTACCGCGACCTAAATAAAAATTGAAGAACCAGATGGAAGGGAACGAAGTTTGATCGATTTTCAGGAAGCTTCAAATAATTCTTAACCCCTCACTATGGATATGTTATATTTTCTAGCATTTGAAAACACTACATAGTAAGTAATGACAATATCATTATCTCTCTCGCAATCTTACAGATATAGTTGAATTTTTTCTTGGTGTGGGGTTCTATATTCAACATTTTAGTTTGATATTTTTTATTAAATCAATGGCACATTGATTTTGAAGATCAATCCAAACTGAAGAATATTCGCAATTTGTTTACATTGTAAACGGGTGCATTATTGGTTGAAGCCAACACCCTTCATTTCTTTAGCTTAAGTTGTTTGGGAAATGGCCAAAGTTTATGTAGTATTAGAGTCCTTGGAAACTTTGATACAATATACCACAGGTGAAATTATCAAAATCAACAAAAAATCTCTTGTTAACATTCAAATATGTTTGCAAAATGCACTGGAAAATATTGAGTTTTTGCAGTTGGAGTCTCAACTTCAGCAAGAAGAATTACAACAATGGAGTCATCATTCTGAACTTGTTTCTATTCAGAACACTGAGATATATTCCCATCAACACCAAGAATATAAAGTTGAGGTTGATTTATTGCCTAGTTCCAGAGCATATTTGTATGCAGATGTAGAAGTTTAGTTTGCACGTCCCAAGCCCATCATTAGACCTTGGGAAGAACATATTTTGGATATGATAAGGAAGTTTCCTTTTGTATTCCAGATTACTCAAAGGCCATCAAATTTTAGAGCATTGGGTTTCTTCATGATGGTTCACCTTCAATTGTTCTAGATTCTACTCCTCCATATTTGCAGCTAAAAGTTGTTAAATGCAAACATTGTGACTGAGTTGGCCATATGAAAGATCACTTTTTTGATCTTCATCCATGTGAGCATTGTCATAAAACTACTCATTCTTTAAACAGATGCTACAAAAACAAGCCTCCTGCAAGAACAAAGATTCATCTTGGATGGATCACTTCTTGGCAATGGGCTTCAACAATAAAGAAGATATTACAGTCATATGTCAGAACTTGTTCTAGAGTATTGAACAATCTTGCAGTTGAGTTTTCTCCATCATCTCACCTTGTATCTGACAGGGGGGAAGTGATGGTCATCTACACGCTTCAAAGCCACATCAAGCGAGCCCGAGTCACAACCTGCCATACCAGATTCAAAGTTGTATCCAGAGAAAAAGATGCCCATGATCATCCCTTCGATTGATGATCAATCTTAAACCATATATGCGGGGTTAAGGCATGTCTTCAAAGAATTGGGGACACTTCCTCTAACTAAATTCTTCAACGTCTTGCTAGTTTTGGAAGAGTTCCAGGAGTATCATTAAGCATTCCAAAGTTGGTGGTCATCCTTAAAGCATTGCAGGTTGTAGACCTCCCTGTTTCAGGTTTAAGGTCTCCCTCTCCAAAGCATTAGGGACACTTCCTCTTGTTGATGATTTCATCATCTTGCCAGACTTGGAAGAGTTCCGGGAACTGCACTAAGCGTTCTAGTGTTGGTGGTCATCCTTAAACCACCCCCTTATACCAACATTTCGGAGAGTACATTCAGCGTAGTGTTGCCATGCATTTTTGCACATTTTGTATTACAACTCTTTTCTTGGACTCATACATACCCCTTTAGATTAAGGGGGGAAATGTTGGACACCTAATCCTCTATGGGTTGGTGTGGAATGTGAAAAACCTCCGGAGTCCAAGAGACCACTTAGAATATGAATCCAAGGGTCACACCATGTACTATAAATGTATATCATGTCAATAATATATGAAATTCATTGTTCTATCATTTATGATTGTTTACATTCCATGTGAGCCTAACAAACAAGATTCAAGATAGGGTAGAGGACATGAAGGCCACTCTCCTTCTTATCCATGAAATTAATTCTCATCCTTTTAGTTGATAATTCACAACTTGATAACATTCACAATCTAGCCATTATGGGCCTGCACACCACTAAGGAAGCCCCTTCTCTAAGTCAATAGTCCTTTTGTGCTTCCTTTTGGTGCTTTATGTGCTAAATCACATTCACATTACAACCATTAGAAGCCTACATAACATGAAAAGGCATATTTTCATTCAATGCATAATATCTCAGCATTTCTCCTTTTCATAGTGCTTTATGTGCAACTTTATGATCAATTATCTAGACAGTCATCTGGACCCTTGCTCAACTTGAAGGCTTCCACTTGCTAACTTATTTCTTTGATCAAATCATCCATGACCTTACATGGGTTGTTGTTGCTCATAAGGATTTATCCCACTTTTTGCTATGAGCTGCAAGAATAGACCACATGTAGTTTATACAACAATTCATGGGCTCCTCTAGTTACTATATCTCAAAGGTTTGCACTCCAGTTCATTTGGTTCATAATCACATCATCTTACGCTCTCTCTCGCACCCCTATGATTGCTTTTACTCTATGCCTCACTGTTGTCACTAGAATTCAATTTTATCCCTACAGTTATAAGATCAATCTGAAATCTCTAGAAGGGGGTATATGATCCATACTCTGAAGTAGTTTGATTATTCGGTTGGACAGGAAAAATCTCCCAAGTTTTCCCCTTACAACTTTACCCTCTCAGCATTAACATTTGTGTTGGTTGTCCTCCTTCAACTTTATAAATATATTACTGTATGCACATTACAATTGTTTCAAGTCTTTGACCCATTTACATTTAGTTTCTTCTACGAGCATCATCAACATAATTAAATACAATATTAGTGGGCGATTAATGACTTAGATGTTATACCTATTTTCACTAGTATTTCTCTAATGAGATTATTGCTTGATAAGTCAATTATTATGTTTATTGTAATCACATATAACCTAATATAATCCTCTCTTTTAATAATAATGGAAGATGATACTTCAATATCATCACTAAGCTTCCCCAAAATTATATAATATTTTTCCTTTTAATTGATTGTTGAATACATTTAACACTTTTAGCGAGATTTGTAGTTGATTGAGAAATACAAATATAAAAATTATTATAACTAGTAATTAGCACTCTCGAACATTAAAAATCTCCAAGATATAAAAAAAAAAAACTCACTTTTAAAAATCTCCAAGATATAAAAAAACTCACTTTCTAATTGGTTTTTAAAAAACTCACTTTCTAATTGGTTTTTTGTTAGGTCTAACCACTCAAATAAAGTATTGACCAAAAATGTTATTAAAATTATGGAGAAATATTAGGTGAACTTATACAAAATATAAATGATTAATAGTTGTTGCAACAACATCAAAGGTTGCTGAGAATAACTCCTTTATGAACCACATTCAAACCCATGTCGTGTGGTGGTGGGTAAATAAGTAGACAAACACATCTTGAGAGACTTGAAATGTGTGACAAGACATAAAGAGGTATTGACCCTGGTCTTTGCCGTGGAGATATATTTGAGAAAAAATAAGATAAATGGGCATCTTGAGTGGGTGTATAATTTGATTGGACATTTTGTGGGGTCCACTCGTTGAAAACACGATGATCCTTTACCATATGTGTGATCATTTAATTATAGCCCGTGGAATTAGGGTCCACTTTTTAGGCTGTTTCTTTTTTATTCCTCAAAGTGGAGAACGTGATCAGACCCACTTCCTCATAGTCAAGAGTTTTTGTCGTCTGCCATTTTCTGAGTTTCTGCTTTACGTGAGCGCCAGAGCATTTTGTCTTTTTCTCGCCTCCCTGTAAAGTTGGTTCTGATAAAAGTTTACGACGTTTTTTTTTTTTTTAATTAATTGATTATTCGATTAAACTCCCATCATTATCAATAAGGTATGCATTTGGTAAAGAATTTTATTTGGTCCAATATAAACTTAATTATATGTAAAATGTCTGGAAAGAAACATAATTTTGTATTTTAAGGCCAAAATGAATTTGCAATGTTTGAAAGGGTTATTGAGAATTTATTTATGAAGTAATGATGATAGTGGAGATGAGAGTGGAGAAGAGAATGGATGAGTGATGAACGTGATCTTTTTATTGAATGGACATTTTGTGGGGTCTACTCGTTGAAAGCACGGTTTGTGGGGTCCACCACATAGGCTCTACTTTTTACGCGGTTTCTTCAATTATTCCCCAAAGTGGAGAATGTGCTCACAACCACTTCCTCCGAGCATTTTGTACTTTGCTTACGTCTGTCTAAAGTTGATTTGGATAAAGGATTTTTTATTTATTTTTAAATAGTTTAGGTATGACTGCTTTCAATATTTTGAATAGATTGTTGTTATTTGGATTTTAAGAGATTGGGCTTATTTTGTTTATTAAGACTATTTTTATTTTTAAATATAACTTTTACTTTTTATTTTTGTCATTGAATTAATAATTTAATAAAAAATAAAAAATAAAATCTTAATTTATGATCTACAGGTGTATATAATTTTTTTTTGTTTTTATTATTGTAAATATATCTCTCAATTTCCAAGTTAAGTGATGTGGATCCATATTCTTCTTAACAACGGAAGGATTCGTTTTTTCCCTCTTTAATGCATCTCTCAATTTATGTTGGTACATATTCATCCCATTGTTTTGTACAAAGCATGCATTTTCCTTTAATAACTCCCCATTCATACAAGCATCCATTTTCCTTTAATAACTCCCCATTCATACAATTTACAATATAAATTAGTCTTTTAATTTATGTAGCTAAGTATATAAATTGAAATATATAGATAAAAATATAAATAAAAATAGAGATGGAGAGAGAGAGTGAGAAGGGAGAGATGAAGACAAAATGAGAGAGAGAGGAGACGAGGGAAGAGAGAGAAAATGAGAGGATAAAGATAGGGAAAGAAGGGAAAGGGAGAGAGAGAATAAGACATAGATATGGAGGGGGGAGAGAGATAAGGAAATAGGGAGGGAGATAGTGATAGAGTTGGAGAGTGGAGAGAGAGTGAGTGATGGGGGGAGAGACAGAGGGAGCTGGGAGATAAAGGGATAGAGACAAATGAAGAGAGAGAGAGGACTTGAGAGAGAGGAGGGAGAGAGAGGGAGCAAAGAAGAAATACATAGAGAGAGAAAGGTAGAGAGTTAGAGGGACTGACAAGGGAGAGATGGAGGGACAATGAGGGAGACAGGAGAGTGAGAGAGAGGAGAGTGTGAGGGAAGAGAGAGAGAGAGAGAGAGAGAGAGAGAGAGTATATGTTTTGGGGGTGAGAAGGAGAGATAAAGGAGGAGAGACAAGGGGAGATAGAGATATCGATGGAGGGAAGAGAGAGGGAAGAAGAGAGAGGAAGATAGAGGGAGAGAGGAAAATATATAGATATGGAGCGAGAAGTGGAAGAGAGAGAGAGAGAGAGAGAGAGAGAGAGAGAGTACATGTTTGGGGGGAAAGATAAAGAGAAAAAGGAGAGGTAATGGGAGATAGAGATATAGATGGAGGGGGCAATGAGGGAAGAAGAAAGAGACAAAGAGAGGGAGGGAGTGATCTGAAAATGGGGCACTTAGGCTTCTTATCTAAATTACAAGAACCTCTCCCACTTCCAAAGCTTATTTATTCCCAAGTCTTTATGATTAACCAACGCGGAATTAAATATGTGCTTGAAAATAAGGTGTATGCTTATGTCTATTTTAGAACAGTTTAGTGCTTTTAATATTCTGTTGTTTATGCTGATATAATATAGATTAAACAGTAAACAATGCAGCAATAAAGAAAAACACACATAATAGTGATTTAATTAGGAGTTCACCCAAAACTCTTGGGCTACGTCTTCATGAGCTTTAGTCAACTCAACTAGGCTCTTTGGGATTATGGCAAAATCTTTTTACAAGCTCTTGGCTCAACTCCTCTGTTTTACACCGAAACAATGGGTTTAGACACCATTTTATCCCTGGCTCTTGAAGCTCTCGGCTCTTGCTCTGGCTCTCGGCTCTGGCTCTTGGCTCTGGGTCTCTTTGTCTCTGCTTCCTACTTTGGCTTAGCTTGCTATGCTCCTGCCTCAGCACTACCTTTTGTCTCAGCGCTGCCTTGATCATTTTGTGGCTTTTAAGCCAACCGACGTTGTCTGTTCGTTTTCCTCTTCTGGGCTCTCTGCTCCTAGCCTCTGTCCGCTCAAATCCCCTTCTGAGCGTTAGCAATCATTGCTAAACGCCTTCAGGGATGGTGGCCACCTTTTCCATAACGGAATGGACCATTGGTGCCTTTGAAATCCCAAAATGGTCGTTCCCTATTTACACAGAGAAATACACAAATACACAGGAAAATCCGCCCAAACGCAATCTATCGGACTTCAAAAATCATTAGTTCCACCCTATATTCCCTTCAAATCCATTTTTGGGCACGATCGCAAGTAATTGTTGATCAACGACTGTTATTGATTTCGGGTGGCTAAAGTGCATGGAGATTACCTGCCCGAAAAGGGTGGTTTTCTCTCTTCGGTGCCTAGCCACTTGGCAGCCAATGTATGGGCTTGGGCAGAGCCCAGCCAAAACCACTTACCGCCTACGGCCCGCCTGAAATCCCGCTCGTCTCGTGGTTTCCCTTTGTATTTGAGAAATGCATTAAAACACTGAAAATATCACAAAATGGCTTTATTGTAGACTTGAAATAATTATACATTTGCGTTTATAAACCCTTTCGAGTTCGGATTCATCGCTTATCGCATCACATATGTGTTTTGGGTAAAATCCCAAATACATGGGAAACACGTGAAAATCTGAATTCCCGGACCTGAAATTTTATACAATCGGGCTTTTAAAACTTATCAAGTCCGACCTTTTTATCGGCATCGGGGATTATCGATTGCCGATCGCCGATATCGGCGATTGAAATGTTGCTAGGCCCGAGGTTCTATGCCTCGCCGACGTCGATTCGCTGATCCGATCATCGATGATCGGCGAATCGTGTGATCGTAATCACCAGATCCAGGGTCCCGATATCACTTATGTGTCTGCCTCCGATCCGATCGATCGGATCAACGGATCGAAATTTCCTCCGCCTTTGCTTAAATCCATCCTTTGCCTTTTTCCAATGTGATTTCCCTTTTTAAGGGTTTTTTTTTCCATTTTTAGGGGTTTTTGCCTCTTTTTCCAAAGAAACAAGGCATCTTCTACATGTGATAACTTCTGCATCCTAAGTCCATTTTAGCCCATTCAAGTTGCAGTAGATTCAGAAAGGAAAAGATCTCTGCAATGGGGCTATTTCCAGGAACTTCCTTGGACTTTCATTTTCCTCTGTGAGGACCACTTAGACTTAGGAGTCTATCCAAAATCCATTTTGGATCACGCCTTCCCACTAAAAGAACTTTTGGTCTCCAAAAGACTAATATATTGATCTGAGCAGTAAATGAGAGTAACAGCACCCTCTTCTTTCAGCCTCCATACACTTTCCTTGCATAGTGCCTCTGGACCAAAGTCTCTGACCACTTTCCTTTCTAGATGTGTTGATTCTCCTGGGAAGAACTATCTTCCTTCTTGCATTCATGCAGAACTTCTGCTGAAATGGTCATAGAAGGTAGTTTGAACTCTTCTGCCTTGATCATTGATCCAAGGTGGCTCAAACCAATGTGAAGTCATTTGCTCCACAAAACTTCCATTTGTACCTATTTGAAAAGCTGTCAACAACAACAGAAACACAGACAACAACTGGATGGATGAAACTCTTGCTTCGACAAAAGAAATAGATTTCACAGCTTGTGAACACCTCCATGTCTTACTTCTGCATACAAATGATGGACTAGATAACAAGCCTACAAAACATGCCTTTAAACAAATGACTCTTCAAGTCAAGCATGTAGAAAAATACCATTAGGACTCCTTTCCAAAGATGAAATACTTCATTATTATCTCCATCTTGGAGACCAAGTTAACTTCTCCCAAGTCAACATTGCATCACATGCATGTCAAAGCAATCAATCCTACAAGTTAATTACACATACATGTTCAAAAACAAGGAAAACATCAACATCCCTGTGTTCATGCATCTCCTTCTCATGCATGCATTTCATCCTTCAACTTTCACTTAAGCACACTGTACTTTCAAAGCTGAAATGAAATATAATGTTGCAACAATAAAGCGAGTATCCTACTCAGCTTTTCCATTCACCTTCTTGGTAAGAAGCTACAACTTGCATCTCATTAATAAATAAATGCAAATAGATGCATCACTAGACATGCAACCTTAATTGGATAATAACTCTAGCCATTTCTCACCAATCCTTTTCAAAGGTACTACCTTTGTCTGCACATTAGCATCAACATGTGAATCATCCTAAGACATATCAGTCTTGGAATCTTCCTTTCCATTTCTGCCATCTTCTCTTTCCACGTTCTTCAGCTTTTGTGGAAGCATTGCCGGATTCAAAGTCCAACATCTTTCAGCAAGATGCCCTTGCTTATGGCAGTAAGTGCAACACATGTGCATCCTCTTGGCAGCATGATTTGCCTTGCCCAATGGACCTTTGGATTTTTTCTTATTTTCCTTCAAAAGTTTCCTGTATGTGGTCATTCTCTTCCAACATCTAGAAACATGATGGTTATCCAAACCACAAAAGGAACATGCAATTATTTTCCCATGCTTATGTGGAAATTTATCATGCTTTGAAAAATAAAAAGGAAGATGATTAGAACCAGATTTATACCTTTGTCTTTCACCTTTATTGCCTTCATGAGGAGGTGAAGTAAATGAAGAAGTGGGTCCCCTTGGAACCCCATCAATCTCTTCAAGGCTGTTAGAGTATCCCCAACTCTCTGGTTCAAGTGTGTGCTTTTGAACACCTGCATCCTACAAGTGATGTTTCAAGCTATAACATTCCTCCAGAATACAACCTTCACGCTCTTGAAGACCTGCGATGCAACTCCTTCTTGGAGTTGTTTTAATGGCCTTCATGGCAGCTTTGGAACTCTCCCCATAAGCTTGTCCATAGCCAAGACCCAAATACTTAGGCCTTTCTTCAATTATTATTGGCTCAACAATACCTTGTGCATGTCTACCCAAGCCTTTTCCTTCATAGCCAATCTTGGACATTAGCTTGGAACCTATGCCTTTGGTATGTTTTTCAAAAGAACCAATATAAGAATTCTTAGAGGAATTTGAAGAAAAACTAGAATGGCTTACCTCTTCTTCAAGCTGATACTTGACCAAGGTTTCTTTGGCAACAAAGAGTTGTGACTCCAACTCATGCGTCCTTTTCAGGTTCATATTTGCAATATGAAGTTGCCTCTCCATTTCCTGTAGTCTGTCGGAAAGCAACTGCTTCTCTTCCTTCATGGAATTCAACTGTTCTCTAAGTATGTTGCTCTTCCTTCCATCCTCATAGATTTCTCTCACCTTGTACATCATGATGAACAAGTCTTGCTTCAAGTCTCCATCATAGAGTCTTGTGATGAAGGAGGAATTTGAAGATTCACTTGTAGAATTTTTCATTATACTAATGATCAAAAGAACTTCAAACAAGATTAATAAAGTGCTTTATTAGGCAACCTTTTACAACAAACCTCTTGTGCTTCAAGGATTTCATTGAGGTCCTTGGGAATAGAAGAATGCCTTCAACCCTTCTTCCTTCTTGTCCTTCTTGGACTGAGCTATCAACAACTTTCCCTTCACCTTTGCAAATTCAAACAATAGTCAGTCTACAACAAGCATACAATCAACCTCTAACTGTTTAAACACCTTTTCAAAAAAGCAATATTTGCTCTGTCAATCAAGCATTCTGATATAACCTTCTTTGAAGGTGAGGTCAATCAATCTCAGGCTCTGATACCACCTGATCTGAAAATGGGGCACTTAGGCTTCTTGTCTAACTTACAAGAACCTCTCCCACTTCCAAAGCTTATTTATTCCCAAGTCTTTATGATTAACCAATGCGGAATTAAATATGTACTTGAAAATAGGGTGTATGTTTATGTCTGTTTTAGAACTGTTTATGTGCTTTTAATATTCTGTTGTTTATGCTGATACAACATAGATATAACAGTAAATAATGCAACAATAAAGAAAAACACACAAAACAGTAATTTAATTAGGATTCCACCCAAAACTCTTGGGCTACGTCTTTGTGAGCTCTAGTAAACTCAACTAGGCTCTTTGGGATTATGGAAAAGTATTTTTATAAGCTCTTGGCTCAACTCCACTATTTTACACCGAAACAATGGGTTTAGACACCATTTTATCCCTGGCTCTTGAAGCTCTCGGCTCTTGCTTTGGCTCTTGAAGCTCTCGGCTCTCCTGGCTCTCGGCTCTTGCTCTGGCTCTTGGCTCTGGCTCTAGTTCTTGGCTCTGGCTCTAGTTCTCAGCTCTGGCTCTTGGCTCTGGCTCTCTTTGCCTCTGCTTCCTGCTTTGGCTTAGCTTGCTGTGCTCCTGCCTCAACACTGCCTTCTGTCTCAGCGTTGCCTTTGTCATTCTGTGGCTTTTAAGCCAACCAGCGTTGTCTGTTCATTTTCCTCTTCTAGGTTGTCTGGCTCCCAGCCTCTGTCCGCTCAAATCCCCTTCTGAGCGCTATGAATCATTGATAAACGCCTTCAAGGATGGTGGCCCTCTGTTCCATAACGGAATGGACCATTGGTGCCTTTGAAATCCCAAAATGGTCGTTCTCTGTTTACATAGAGAAATACACAAATACACAGGAAAATCTACCCAAACGCGGTCTATCAGACTTCAAAAATCATTAGTTCCTCCCTATATTCCCTTCGGATCTGTCTTTGGGTGCGATCGCAAGTGATTGTTGATCAACGGCTGTTATTGATTTTGGGTGGCTAACGCGCACGGAGATTACCCGCCCGAAAAGGGTGGTTTTCTCTCTCCGGCACCTACGCCACGTGGCAACTAGTGTATGGGCTCAGGCGGAGCCTGACCAAAACCACTTACCGCCTACGGCCCACCCGAAATCCCACTCGTTTCGTGGTTTCCCTTTGTATTTGAGAAATGCATTAAAACAATGAAAATATTCGCAAAATGGCTTTATGGTGGACTTGAAATAATTATACATTTGCATTTATAAACCCTTTCAGGTCTGAAGTCATCTCTTATCGCGTCGCATATGTGTTTTTGGTAAAATCCCAAATACACGGGAAACACGTGAAAATCCGAATTCCCGGACTTGAAATTTTATACAATCAGGCTTTGAAAACTTATCGGGTCCGGCCTTTTTATCGATATCGGGGGTCGTCGATCACCGATCGTTGATATCAGGGATCGCAATGTCGCTCGGCCCGGGGTTCTATGCATCACCGACGCCAATTCGCCGATTCGATCATCGACGATAGACGATCACGTGATCGCAATCGCCTGATCCAGGGTCTCGATATCGCTTATGTGTCTGCCTCTAATCCGATTGATCGGATCGACGGATCGGAATTTCCTTTGCCTCAGCTTAAATCCAGCCTTTTCCTTTTTCCGATGCGATTTCCCTTTTTAAGGGTTTTTTGCCATTTTTATGGGTTTTTGCCTCTTTTTCCAAAGAAACAGGGCATCTTCTGCATGCAATAACTTCTACATCCTAAGTCCATTTTAGCACATTCAAGTTGTAGTAGATTCAGAAGGAAAAGAACTCTACAATGGGGTTATTTCCAAGAACTTCCTTAGACTTTCATTTTTCCTCTGTGAGGACCACTCAGACGTAGGAGTCTATCCAAAATCCATTTTGGATCAGGGAGGAAGATAGGTAGATATGGAGAGAGAAGAGGAAAAAAGAGAGAAGGGGAAGAGAGAGAGGGGGAGGAAGATGGAGAGATTGATAGATAGATATGGAGAGAGAGCGAGTGTATGTTTGCGAGATGATATAGAGAGATAAATAAGGAGAGACAGAGGGAGATAGATATATATATGGAGGGGGCGAGAGGGAAGAAGACATAGACAGAGGGAGGGAGGAGGAGATATAGATATGGAGATACAGAGTGTGTGTGACATGTGTTTAGTGAGGTGAGATAGATAGACAAATAAGGAGATATGGAGGGAGGTATAGATATAGATGGCAAGGGGAGAGAGGGAAGAAGAGAGAGATGGAGAGAGGGATGAAGAAGTGGAGAGAGAGATATGGGGGAGAGAGAGAAGGAGAGACAGAGGGAGATAGAAAAAAAGATGGAAGGTGGAAAGAGAGCAAAGAAGAAAGCGACACATAAACACAAATATAGATATAGATGTTAGATCTAGAAATTCATGAGTATTTTGGCTTTTACTAAAATTGATGTATTGATTATTGTAGTTCATGATTTCTAATCCTATTTGATTGCTTGCACTAGAAGCATTGGTTTCAGTATAGACGTCAATTTCTAATCCTATTTGATAGTTTGCACTAGATGCATTGATTTTAGTGTATATGTTGATTTCTGCTTCCATTTAATTGCTTGCACTTGATGCATTGGTTTTATTGTATATATTGATTTTTAATCCTATTTGATTGCTTGCAGTAGATGCATTGATTTCAGTATAGATGTTGATTTCTAATCTTATTTGATTGTTTGCTCTAGATGCATTGATTTTAGTGTAGATGTTGATTTCTGATTTGATGCAACTAGATGTATGATGTACATTAATTTCCAAGTAATTAAATTAATATTTTGCATTGATTTCAATGTAAGCACATAAAATTTATTGATGACATAAATTGACTTTTGTTTTACAATAATTCAACCATAAATACAATACTTGAATTTTCATCCTAAATAAAATGTTCAATTACCCAAAATGCTTTCTTCCTGAATTTGTAAGCTATTTGTAATTGAATTCTTTCTTATTATTCCCATTTTCCATCATTCAACATTGTTAACCACTTTGCATTTAAATGAGGTAATAGAAAACAACTACCATTGAAAATTATTTGGGGTTTAACACTCCATAAGTTACAATGATTGACTTTGGAGAAAACTATTATTAATATTGGAGATCAAGAGAGACAAGGTATGGTGTTTACTACAGTAGTTTGAGTTAAATATTTGAATGATCTATGATTTCAGGTGCCCTTTTCATATGATTGATATGAAAATATTGCAAAACTAATAGGTGTGACAATAAGAACAAGAGAAGAAAACAATGTGAGATTGATCACAATGAATATTGTTTGTATTTGACAACATTCTTGTTATTCACATTTTCTCTCATTCAACATTGTTATATTGTCACTTTGCATTCAAAATTTTTATTTCATAATTTTTCATTATTCAAGTTACTAACAGTGTATATCATCTCAACAAACTGAGGTAATTAAGAAAATTTAAAATTAAATTTACCAAATTAATCTTTGGCATATTTAGCATATTTAAAATGATTAGAAGAATTAGATGTTCAACAAGTTTTGTATGACCGTGCATGACTGAAACCAGACTAGATCCATCTTAACCTTAGATATGTTAAGAAAGAGGGATCAAAACTCTCGAGGTGCAAACCTTTCCTCATGTTTTTCACTAACAATAGAGGTTTGCACCTTGAGGGATTTGATCCCTCTTGACACTTAATAGATCCGGGGTTAATATGGATCTAGGTTGGTTACTATTATCATTTAAAATTATCAATTACTTTTTGCATTAGAAGTAAGTACTATGCAACAACATTTCATATTATACTTAAACTAGGGTATCCTTTTTGCTTCACCACTCAATTCTTTAAAAAGCATTTTAGTGATAAATATTATATATAAAAAATACATTACATAACTCCTGATCCATCTTAACTCCGAATCTATCAAGCACCGAGAGAGATCAAATATCTCAAGGTGCAAACCTCTTTTATGAGTGCATAACTTGAAGAAATGTTTGCACCTCTAGAAATATGATCCCTCTTGGAGCTTGATAGATCCAAAGTTAAAATGGATCTAAGGTGGTTTAATTATTAATTTTATTTTTAAGTTTAATTTTTTATTTTTATATAATTTCAGTAAATCAAAATGGTTTTTGGGTATGTGGTATTGATGAGCCATCGTATTGGCCCATGGTATGGTATGCTATGGTTAATAATATCTTTAGTAAAGTGGTGGTGAATATCAATGGTTAAAAGTCTTGTTGTATTGTAAGTATTAAGTTTTTTTTGTGTTCACTGATGAAATTTAAATATGGTTACAAAATTATTATTTTAATTTATATGGTGAAATAGATCTTAATTTATAGCTACTATTTATATCATATATATTTTCATATATATCATATACAGCTTGAGTGGGCCTAATGGTTAAGAGCACGTGTTTCCTCCTAAGAGGTCATAGGTTCAAAACCAGAGGGGGGTAGAGTATGTATGCCTCCGTAGACTTAGCAGTCAAATCGTTGCGCGGAGGTGGGTCCCTTGTCCCACAAACACGGGGGTCTCATACACCAATTTGGTGTCTGGCTTGGCTGTGACCTTAAAAATGGATATTATTATTATTATTATTATTAGATATATCTCAAAAGTAATTATAATATTTTTCTTTTAAATTTAATAAAAAATGCTATAAAATTAAATTCAAATAAAATATTTATAAAATATTTTGAGTGTGAAACGACAAATGACTTTTGGGCATGTTGTATTGATGATCCATGGTATTGGCCCATGATATTGTAACAAAGCTTATTTACAAGTTAATAATATCCATGGCAAAGTGAACATGAATATCCATGGTTAAACATATTGTTATATTGTAAGTTTATGTGCTTATTAATTAAATTTAAATATTGTTACATAATCATTATTCTCTTACAAGGTAAAATGGATCTTAACTTATTGTTGCTACTTATTTATTTTAATGTAATAGGTATATTATCATTTTTTTTAATCTAAAAGGTTATTCATAATTTTATTAATAAAAATGAAATTACAATGTAACAAATTTGAATTTTATTATTTAATTACTTTTAACTTTTTATGGACACTACAATATCTCCCTTGGGATCTATATTAATTTTAACCAACATGTAAATGTTTAGAAATTTACGTATTATAAATTAGACATATTAATATAAATTCAACATATAAAGCAAACATGTAAAAATGTTTACAAAATTTCTTACATTGCATCTATATATTATGTTTACAAACTTTCTTACATTACATCTATATATATGTTTACAAACTTTCTTACATTACATCTACACATTATCCCTATACTAGTTGTAAAGTGCTTTTCTGCGCAAAAATTAAATCATCACAAAAATTTATTAAATATTGTTTTAATATTATTCACCCATAAAAATATGACTTGTATGCTTGATACAATGATCCCATTTTGCACTAAAAAGTATTTCAGGTTCTCCAAGTGCTCATGAGTGATACCATAGTTAATGCAAGTTTGAACTTTTATTTAAATTACCCAACTCAAAGAACAAGAAAATCACAAGCTTGCCTATACTTAGACCTACCTCATTGTTCAAGTTCTCCGATCATTAAATTGGACAAGCAAGAGCTTATTATATATGGAAATTTTTTGATTTAATATGTGAATTATAAAATATAAATGTGCCTAAGATGCTAAAGGACATTTGCCTTACTTTAGTCTGAAAACTTGCTTAATCCTACTTAGAAATAAAACTAATATGGGCTACATGAAAATACTTTTACTTCGATCTAAAAACATGCTTAATCCCACTTGAAAATAAACATATAAGAAAGAACGAATGTTTCCATGTACTGCTACCTCTTTATTCATGAAAATACACTGTTTTCAAGAACATATAATCTTCCAAAAAGCTGTCAAATCTTTTATAATAAAAAGTTTTGTTTCATAAATGTTAACATAATATGGTGAGAGAATAAAGTAAAAGGTTTGTTCCATAAATTCTCACCATGATAAATGGTAAAATGATAGAGTATAGATTGTTACATCAATGTATAAAATTTCACTTTAATTACTTTTGCTTGTAGTAGGTGTCGAAGAGGGAATAAAGAATCATAGTTTTAATGTTTCTTTAGTGGCATTTAACATTTGTAGACTATTAATCTTTGATAATACATTTTGTTACTGAAATACCATCGATAATTTTTCTCCAATGTTATTAATCACAACCACCTTATAGATTGTAATTTTAACGTATGTGCTTTAACCATTCACCTTTGGGGCCACCGGAGGAGGATGCCTTAAACTAAGTAGCAGGATCCCACAAACACACTGCAACCCCACATACATATATATATATATATATATATATTCGAGGGAAGGGTAGCTTCAATTCAGATAGGAAGACAAAGGCACTGCAACACAAGAAATAGTGCAAAGAAAGACACATAATATTGTATTATTACAAAAATTTTCATTTCCAGTCACACGGGCCTCAAGAACAGATTTGAGGTGCTTGGAGTTAAACAGAGAGCGCAACCGATGTATGCCACCTTCGGGTCATGCATAAGAAAATCCCCCTCTAACACATGGTTGGTACGACTCACGCAAGAGAGATTTCCCTTCTCTAGAGTGCCTAACCTAAGATAAGAACTTCGTCCAGCAATTTGAACTCGGGGAATAGAAGCTAATTGGACTCAAACTTGTTTCTTCCATTCTCACTTTAGATTTTTCCAACTTTCTGTAAAAGGCTTTGAACCTTCATGGTAGGCCCGAAATTACTATGGATATTTCATTAGAACAATTCATCATCATTAATATAATAAAATATTGAATTTTTTAACGAATAAATTATCTAAAATTTAAGAAATATAGAGAAAAAAATACACACACTACCACAATAGACATAAGTTTTTCACTAGGAAATCCTTATGAGAGAAATCTAGCTAGAAGATGAGGTTGTCTGCTCTCTTTTCTTTGGTGTGGAAATATGCAAGTATAAAGGAAGAAGTACTCTATGTGGAGTTGTTTGAGACTTGTGGCCTGTAAAACAACTACAAAAATTTAACCCCCTTTGTTATGTTCTCTAACTTCCCACTCCTAGTTCCTTTGCTCATTTATGGAACAAAATATAGTAGCGTAGAATGAAACCCATACTCGTCTTAGAGATAAGTATCTAACATAGCTCGATAGCCAACTAGGGGTAAAGTTTGACTCTCTTAACCCTTAACTAGAGTTATGATTTTGGACCTTCTAGAGTATTCTTGAAATTCCACACTTGGCTATCCCAATTTGCACGAGTAGTGGGGTTTGATGTGGCGTCCTCTCCTACCATGGTGGTCAACACAATAGGCCAAGTTCTAGAAGGTGTAATTTTTTCATATGGGCTTTGTTTAACAAAATTGTTACATTGTTGTAAATGCATCTAAGCATAGAACAAAGTTAGAGGTTTGGAACTAGTGAAAGTTTTTTCACACAAAAAAATATCATTTAATGCCTCAAAATGACTCTAGAAAATTTCAAACCTTAGTTCTCCAAACTAGGACCTACTATTAAAATGACCCTGCATGTTGATTCCTCCCATTTTTTTCTAGTTTGAAAGCATCAAGATAAATGAAAAATAATATAATGATTGATTCAGATCAAATGTTATTAACAAATAACCACCTTCTAATGATATCTTTTTAATTCTACTATCAAACATGCATAATAATGACTTTTGCAACTAGTTTCAAACTTCAAATTTTTAAAATTATGCTTATTATAATGATGTTTTTAAACTTTTCAAATGTCAAACTTACATATGGTGAATTAAATTGGTCATCATTGATGATAGAAATAAAAAGTGTGGGGCATATTTGATGTTTAAAATGTCATGTGATGGGTATTTTGACCATCAAATTTCAACCCCTTTTAAAATTCTTCAATCCTCCATTTGTTCACCACAATTATCGATGCATGTGTTTTCTCAACTAAAAAAACTCCATATTTACCTTAATTCTCTCTCAACTACAATAACCCTTTACTACACTTATATTGTTTGAGGAATGCTTGGTGTACATGGCCCTCTCTATCGCTTCTTGACTACAAAATGTTGCTACAATCACATCATCTCTTTTCTAACCCACTAATAATATCTTCCCTAAATCTCTCAACCCTTTGTCTCCTATACTCCACCTTCTTATGGGGCATCTATATGAGTAATTTACAACCATTCATCACCAACATCCTTCAAATTACACATTGGGTCAACACCTATTTTGTCACTAATTCCCTCTATTAAATGGACGATATAACAATTCTAAGAAAATAATCAATTCAACAATTCAACAATTATTGTTGATCTAGCATAGTCATGGTGTCATGTGATTCTTCAAAACAATCTATTACTCACCCACATGGAATTTTCTTTGAGGTTCAATTACAAGTCCCCAAAGAAATTGTTATGGGTGGTTGAACTTCATGGTGATTGTTAATCACATTAAAATCAATCAATACTTCTATCAACAACATACTAGTCCACTAATAATCTAGGTGGATATTAGCGGCCAGTCGCCTATTCCACTTGGACACCCTACACTATTTCGTTTCAATTTCCTTAATTCCAGCACAACATTCTATTTTTCGTAGTTTTTCAGGTCATGAACTTCCAGAGTTGTTTTGAGGCCCTAAATGACTTTTTTTTTTAAATGCACTGAGCTCGTACCCTAATGACAGGGGATTGTCGAGAATTTTTTTTATTCTTAGCTAAATATTTCTAACAAGGTATAATGCGTGTTGAACAGAGATCATACGCCCAAAATATGACATTGGGAATTTAGTGTTCCAACTAACCCCAACAGGGCCTTTGGTGCTTCATCTCTTAGGGTTAGGTTTTTGGATGTTTGGGGTTTTCCATTATTTCTCAATAATAAAAAGGTCTCCAAGCCTCATTGTAAAACAATTCAGAAGGCATGTAGCTACCACTTCTCTTCTCAGAGATAGATACCATTCCTCGAGCTCCTTTATTTCTTTTCTACATGTCAACAATTTTCAGCATTTTGATATTAATGAGTTAAAGTTTAGTTTCTGCTATAACTCTGTGTTTATGTTTAAATCTGCATTTCATTTTGTTCCTGTATAAATATGGATCAGTGGTATCAAAGAGGTATGCTCTTCCTCTATTTTTTTGTGCATGTCCCCAACGAGGTCGGGGCATAAGGATCTAGGACTTGAACTGGTTGAACCCTTGCAAGACTAGCCCCGCCGACCCTGATGACCTCCCATGACAAAAGAAAGGAAATATGAGGGAGTAAGAGATCCTTTAAAAATGTTGCTCGAAGAAGGTGTCGAGCGAAAAAGGAACATGATGATGGATAAATTTTCCGAGATCCTTTGGTGGGTAGTAATGGGCGAAACGTCATCATCTAGCAGCCATCTTGGGGGCACCACCCCCTTCAAGGTACAAGTAAACTTTGGCATTCCTATATTTGAAGGGAAATTATGTTAGGTCCTTATAATACTAGTGCATTCACCTTATTGTTATTATTATTGTAGCCCCCTATTGTCATTGTTGTGCCCATGTACCCCCCATGTTGTTATTGTTGTGCCCCATAGAATCCCACTATTGTTATTTTTGTGCCCTTAGATTATTATTGTTATGTAGGCTCTAATTATATTGTGACCCCTTAGACTCCTATATATACCAAGGAGGTCTTATCATTTGTATCCTCCAAGAATTTTTCATTTATGTAATGTAAATGAGTTTTACCCTTTTGAAGAGGCTAATTTTTAAGTCTTTGATCTATCTTTTCTTCTATTTTGTGAGTTAGTTACATAACATTTGGTTTCAAAGTTTTGGATTCTAGGGTTTCACTTCTTCAAACAGGTCATCTTGGAATTTTTGCTATAAATTTGTTTTTACAACGATTTAGAAGATGAAATTTCAACCACATGAAGAAAAAATATTAGTGAACTTCATGTATTGATTTTAGATCTTGGTTCACTATATTTTCGGAGATATGACCCAAGGATGTTAAGGGTTTTGTAGGCTCTAAAATACAATATGAAACAGGTGACCTAGGGAAAATTGTCATAGCTTTATCTCTGAGAATCGGATTTAAATTTTGTAAAAATTAAGGGAAAGTACATAGACTATAGTTTTCTTTGTATCATTTCCAAAGCCGAAGGCCAAAACAGTGACACGTGGCACTCCTTACAAGTTCGTTCTACTAAACTAGTATATAATCAGGTCATCATGTGAGATTGATCATAACACTTTCTTGAAGAATCCAATATTGGTATGACTTGTAGGGTTGGAAGGAAGACTCATAGGGCTACAAAAAGACAAAATTTTATACCTTAGAGATCGAAATTACAAGATAAACCAACTTCAATATTGAGCTCCTAAAACGCAAGAAAAAGGTGTGTATTTTTTTCAATTTTTTCATAACCTTTGTTTGAAAAATCAGTGTGAAGTGATACAAAGGGAATATTAAAGCATACATATCAGTATTTAGTTATAAAATTCCTCCAAAGCAAAATAATTCCACACCCATTAAGCCCTCAGAATTATCTACTATGGCTCATGAAGGGAAATAATTGCAACATGTTATATCAAAATTACGGGACCAAGTGCAACAAATTTCACTCTCACAAAGAGAAACCAATGATGAAATAAAAGCGCACATGGATGGTTTAAAATAAGAAATAAAAGGAGACATGAATGGTTTAAAAACAAAAATAAAATCAAACAAAAAATGTTTGAAGGAAGATTTGACAAAGTTACTACGAGAAATGCTTCCTAATGGCGAACAGGTATCACATGAAACTCATGAGGAGAATAAAAGGAATATGAATTATGATTTTAGAGACTCCAATGTTGGGTTTAAGACCCACCACATTCCAAACATTGATTTTAGGAAGTTTGATGGTAAGGATCTAGTAACATGGATACTACATATAGAGCAATATTTTAATCTTCATGATGTGCAACACATAAAAATGGTACGCATTGCATCTTTATACTTAGAACCCAATCAATATGTATGGTATTGATGGTTTTGTTATCGTAAACCACTTGTCATTTGGTTAGTTTTTACGGAGGAAATGATAGCACATTATTCAAGGAACAACACCTTCTTTAGCCAATTGATAAATCTCAAACAAAAGGGTTTAATGTCGGAGCACATTTAGGACTTCCAAAAATTGAATATTAGGGTAATTGATATCCTAGAGGAGCATATGATTGATGTCTTCATAGGGACTTGGAAAGATAAAATACAACATGAGGTTCGCCTTTGGGAACCTAATTCATTGGAGAAGGCATTCATGGTTGCAAGAAAATTTGAAAGAAAAATTATGGCAATAAGTAAGTCTACCACTCACAACTATAAATATGGAAGTGTTGTTGCTCCTAGCCTTCCACAACCTATAAGTTTGATGCCACAATAATTGGCGGAAAAAAGAGAAAAATATGTTTGTTATAGTTGTGATAGAAAATACACTAAAGGTTTTAAGTGTGCTGAGAATAAATTATTCTACATAGATTGTGAAGAGGAGGAAGAAAAGAAATAGGAAACATCAAAATAGAAGGATATACACTAGGAACCGACCCTAGAGAAAGAAGAAATGAATCTAATCATATATTGTAATGCATTGGTAGGAGTTACCACTCCTCAAAATCTTAATATATAAGGATATATCAAGAAGAAAAAGGTAATAGTGTTGATTGATTAAGGTGGTACCTATAATTTTATTCAGTGTAAGATAGCCAAGGAATTGAATTGCTTCCTATATCTAACATCAGAGTGTCAAGTGATGGTTTCAAATAGAGGAACTAGAAATTGCTTTGGAAAGTGCCATAATATAAAGCTAACCATGGGGGAATATGTCTTGAATAGTCCAATTTGTTCCATTCTAATTGGTGGTGCTGATTGTTATCAAATTTTATTTAAGTTTCAATTTTTTTAAGAGATGCTGACAATTACAATGTTAGCAAAACATTTGTAATAAACAGGAAACAATGCTGATATGGAGCTATCAACACTTTTGTGAGTTTAGTAAAAAAAATTAGAGGAATACGCTGATAATGGGAGTGTTAGCATTATCGTTGTTTATTAGTAAATGAAGTATCAATGACAAAATTAAAATTAAAATTTCAATTTTTGAAATGCATTGAAATGTTCCACGTTGGCAACGAAATAATGATTACCCAGTCATGCCATGATAAATCCAAAGGTTAAAGGTACGTGCTAAAAGATTGTTTTCTACCACCGAAGAGGTATATGATTATTTTGTAATCATCGAAGGATTAAGTCATCGGTTTACCCCTCAATCAGTTATATAACGCACATGCCTGAAACATCATTGTTTTTCCTCATATAGTAATTTTTCATTTCCATTGTGATCTATATTATTTTTTGTCGCTAGAAAACCATTCTATTAAAGATACTCGATCGAGATACATGATTGAATCTTGATCCTCTCTTCTGTGTGATCGCCATAATTTAAAGAAAATGGGGAAAAGTGTGAGGTTGAACAAAAATGAACCAAAACTACTCGATCTTGTTGAGATCTACCTGGACATTCAACAAAAATTTCAACAGGCTAGACGGGTGGAATTTTTCAAATGATGCACCAACTTCCACAATGAGGTTGCACAAGAATTTGCCTAGGGTTTTGATGACCAGCATTTGGAGCTAATTTTAGAGGTCAAAACTCTACCTAAAAATGGAGAAAGAGTCTTTAGGAGCCACATCTTAGATGATATTGATGTCACATTATTCCTAAAGGCTGAGTTCAAAGAAAGGAATTGGAAGGCAAGGGTGCAGAGGTCTTGGTTGGAAGAAAAATGGCATGGGCTGCTATGAATTACCCAGTCATATTTCACATGTGAAGTGAATTTTAACCAGGTAAACTTATATCATTTTCATTTCTTATCTCACTTAGTAGGACAATTGAGAATTAATACATGTTATTTTTTATTAGAAAGTATGAAGCATATGGCTACTCGGGCTCGGGCCAAGACAAATCCATCTCCACACTTCATTTATCACAAGGATTTAATTAAATTATTAATTGAAAGTCAGTTGGGAAAGGATGGAAGAACATGGAGCCTTCTGTTCTGGGGAGGGTTTCAACCCCAACCCCCTAAGTCTAAACGAGGAAGGAAAAAGGGTACCAAACAAATCAAGAACCCTCAAGCAGGAATATCCTCTTAGGAACCCCCACTATGCAAACCAGAAGTCGAAAGAAGGAAGACCAACCCTCACCTTTTGTTCCTAAAATACCTAAGGTTTATTCTAGAAGAAGTGATAGGCTTAGAAAAATATAGTCTACTACAAATTTCCTACTACTATGAATTCCGCTCATGTTGAAAATCCACCTACTGAAGGTTCCCCTGCAGAAATCCAGCTACTAGAACAAACCAAAGGAAAGAGGGCTGATCTTGAACCCCATGATGAAGAATTTCCAGCTGAAAAAGAACCCACACTATTTGAGATGTTCAAAGGAGGTAAAAAACCTCACATCGGGCCCTTAAACAAGTTGAAGCAAAACCCTGACCTTGTTAAAGAAGTCATAGACATAGATAATGTTCCATTTAAAGACCTAATCATAATCAGGGATAAAGCTACAAGTTCAAAAGGGTCGAAGAAAACAAAGGCAACCAAGAATAAAATCCCCATGGAAACTAGACAGAGAAAGAGGCAGATGAAGGATAATGTGGACGTTTTATTGGAAGCAACCAATACCCTCAACTAAGAAGATGCTAGTCATATTTTTTATTTTTTGATCTTTCATTATTAGAGTGAAATTTTGATCAAGCACATGTTAGAGTTTATCCATAAAAAGGAATAGAGGATCTCTGATATTCTCATTGTCAGCGCATTTTGCAGAGAAGGGTTGACATTTTCATTGTCAGTACATTTTGGCAGAATAGTCTGAAATAGAACGCTGACAGTTGGCCTGTCAGTGAAATCATTAGTTCCAGTAGCTAAAGGATTGGCTTTGGAATTATCAACGAATTGCAAGAGGCATACCCGAGAAGGAAGGAGATACAACAAAATTCGATTTTTGAAGGATGACAAGGCCTGATCTAAAACGAAGGAGGCATAACAATGACACATTTTCTCAGCCCCATTTTTAGCATAGATGTCAGAGAGTTGTTTTGATTTGAAAACTTGATATGTTGAAAAGATATTTTCATATGCATGTACCTAAGATATTTATACTTATATTGTTGGATTACTGTAATTAATTTGAGCTACAAACCTATTTCATTTATTGTATTGTCTATATACACGAAGACTATAGAAGAAGAAAGGGTTGAAGCTTATTTGAGATATAACATCTTTTGCGTATTAGTGAGCATATCTTAATGAAAACAATCTTCATGAGTAGTTTATAGAATTTCTTGTGTTATGATTCCCTATTCATCTTTCTTCGTTTTTTATTTCCTCATGTTTGAAATAATTAGTGTTTGAAATTGGGTTTCATATGTTTATGCTCCTTTTTCTTTATTCTCAGAAATTTAATAATTATTGTTCACTTAACCATTGCACTAATTTCCTTCATTTTCTTCCAAATTCCTTAAAGTGTCAAATGAATTATCAGTACCTTTCTTTAGTTGTCTTAATCATTGAAACTATAGTTATATAAGTCCTAATTGGGTCAGACTCCATGCCTAATGGTGGAATTTTCACATAGTCCAACTAAACTCAATCATTCTTAGATAAATTTTATCATAGGACTTAATTGTAAACCTTCTACTATAGTGACCTTGAGTAGTTGAGTTTAGGGAGATATCCCTCTCCAGGTTGAAGGGCCAACTTTCAATCTCAAAGAGTTTTGAGGTTACCTTAGAAGTTTTCCTGTAGCTAGGGTTTATCTAAGAGATAAAAATTTGGCATCGTTCCTGGAGAGGGAAAGGCATATTTTCCCCAAGCAGATTTCTCGGGGATACGCACACTAGTACCATAGCTTGCTTGTCTTTCTTGGGTCTTGGCGTGCGCAGCGATTTAGAGATTTCTGCAAATATCCTGGCACTTTCTGGGGCTTCTACTTCTGTCATGGCCTACGCTGCCTCCTCAGCAATCATTACTCTGGTATACATGGCTTCCTCAGGCGCAGCCATAGTGCTATTCCTCAATTCTCTCAACGGCTCAGGTAAGTGCTCAAACAACGCCTTCGACTTCAAAAGATCGAACAAGTCTAGGTTCATGAACGTCTGGGCATGCAACAACTCAATTCTCAAATGACCAAGTGTTGTTTGTTGGACAACCTTTTGCAATTTATAGCACCTTTTGAATTTGAATTCGACCGTTTCCCCCACATTCGGTCCATTAATGCCCCCTTGGCGGCACATTTTCAAGAATCTAGCCCATATAGTTCACCTTAAATTTCTGTCGCCCGCTCCATTTGGTCTCAAACCAAGCATCACATCCTGAATAGTGATTGTAATGGTCACCTTCCAGCCAACCCGCGCAGTAGCGCCGCTAGCCTCACATTGTTGCGAACCCTGTGACACTTCGCTACTATGCGCAATCCTGACATCGTGCAACTCCCGGGCAAAGTAGTTTATAGTCCCACGCTTCCTTTCAACTACCTGGAGCGCTAAGACTATACTTCATGCGGCTAGTCAAATGGTTGGGCCACCTGTATATGGCTTCAAATGGCTACTGTTTACTTTTTCGGGGAAGAGTTCGCCGTTTAATTTCACCAACTGCAGCGTGCCACTGTCTGTGATTTCCTTAATAACATATGGTCCCATCCAATGCATTCTGAGCTTCCCTAGGAATTTATCAAACTTACTATCATATAACAACACCAAATCATGCACCTTAAAGGTGCGCAACTTGATATGTCGATCGGTCCAAGCCTTTTCATGCTGCTTTTGCACCTGCTGATGGAATCCAACCAAAAACCATTCTTCTTCGAGCTTCTCCAACTGCGCAAGCCTCTCCTCTAGGTCTCTGCGGTCCGTCATACCTGTGAGCACTGCTATGCGTAGACTAGGCACGATGTATTCCATCAGAATTACGGCTTCTACTCCATAGACTAGCCTGAAAGGTGTTTGCCCCGCTAGTTTCTTGCATGTCGTCCTATAAGCCCAAAATATTGCGGGTACGCACAAGTCCCAATCACTTCACTGCACATTGCATACCTTGTTCAATGCGTTGCATACCTTATTGAACACTTCCACGTGGATAACCTTTTGCGCGATTTTTCTTCCTACATAAAGTATTTCCAACATGAAGAGCCATTTGCACATTCCCCGCCCGCCCCCCCCCAACACATGCTTATTGATCATACCTCTCAGCACGGAGTTCATGTGCATCCACGTAGGTTGTTTTCCATATGCCTGCACCAACCTGGCTAGATGCGCGGGTGGATCATCTCGTCCATTGTATTTTTTTTTAAATCGCACCCTAGGCTTCCCAAATCGTGTGCGCATCATTCTCCTACATTCACGCCAGTCGTCAACGCTCCCTTTGTGTGTACCCTACCACCTCGTGAGCGTAGCATGTAGTAATCAATCCAAGGCCTAGAAACGTTTCTTTTCCGGCACCTCCCTTTTAATTTTATCTAAGAAGGTATCTACCTCACTTAACTCATCATAAATAGGCAGATCTCTTACCTTTGTCGATACGTAGTGTAGTGACCTGGTCATCATATTACAGTTTAGCGTGGTTACTTCATGTAACTTATTCTGCCATCGCTCTATCTCCTCATGAGAATCCGAAGTACAGGAGCTCTTGCGCTCCCATGAAATTCACCCATTCGCGGTGGGATTTACCCAATCTTGCTCTCGCGCTATTATCTTGTAGATACAGTCCAAATCATCATCACTTCCATAGTCGCGCACCAACTCTGTATAACACGATCCTTCAGCAGGGTCTAGGGGTATAACTACACATAGTGACTTCTTCTCAAAAATCATCTTGTGCTTCTTTAGATTAATTACCCCATTCATGTCAGTGGCCTAATGAATTCTTAAGAGCGCGGGGTAGGAATTGTTATCATCAACAATCTTTATCACTTCAAAGTCTGCTAGCACGCTCGCTCCCTCAATATCCACAGTTATTCCCTGCAATTGCCCCATGGCTATTATTTTCGGCTGGTTCGCCATTCGCAACTGAATAGGAGACCACTATAGTGTAGGTCTCCCCATTCGCTCCCATGTCTGTTTCGGTAGAACAGTCGCGCCCGATCCTAAATCCAGAATTACTTGGTCCATTTCATATTCTCCAATCTGTGCAGTTAGCCTCATTTCTCTTCTAGTGCTTGTCTTATGCTTTCCAATCTTCCGGACTACGCGCGGTTCTCCTGATGCGGTCCCAGCTTATCTGTTAATGAGTTCCTGTAATCCTTTTATAGCCTTACTGTCGCACAGTAACTTCATACACATTTCCAGGAACATTGTGAGCATAGATGGGTCCATCTCTGGCTCTAGTCTATCTTTGCTCCTAAAGTAGAGGCATCAACGAAGATCTTCTTAGCTTCCATGAAGGTTTCCCGAGTGCACTCCAAATCAAACTCCGCTTCTTTCACCGAAGCTTTGCGAAACCAGGTACTATCTTTTGTTTGTTTTCCTTTATCATCTCCCATCGCAATGCCACTTTGGAGCATAATGTTCACACTCGGATCTTCCTCACGTGGCTCAGACCTCATCATCTATAGGTTCTAAGTTGGGGGAGGTGGTAGTGCTCCTTTTTCACGAATCCTAGCTATCACCGTAGGACAATCTTCTGTATCATGATCAAACAAGGTGAAATACAAGCATGGCGAGTGCGTTAGATTCGTGTGATCGCGGGCATAATGTCTTGGCCCTCCGTAATTGTAGCATATCAACTGTCTATGACCTCTTCTAGGTCCACCTCGGCCTCATCCGCGCCCTTGAAATCTTGTTCGCACCACTCTTGCATTCTAGTCTAGGGGCCGCATTTCAGCATGAACTTTGTAGGCGGGAGTTCTATCCATCATCAACTCATAGCTTCTACAAGTGCGCTCATCGTGTCCCACCGACCTACAAAAATTACACAACAACTGTTGTGAATTCTGTGTGTACTTCTGTAACAAATGGCAGTTGTCCGTGGCGTGTTTTCCAACTATTTG
Source organism: Pinus taeda (assembly GCA_000404065.3). Taxonomy (NCBI): domain Eukaryota; kingdom Viridiplantae; phylum Streptophyta; class Pinopsida; order Pinales; family Pinaceae; genus Pinus; species Pinus taeda. The sequence goes on along the minus strand of APFE031632041.1, from coordinate 181,306 downwards.
ACAAATTGCGCACCACAAGGCAGGAACCGTGCTAGGTCCTGCTTGCACTTACGGCCTTAACGACATTGGTCCTCCTCGAACGAGATAATTCGTGAACATTGGGAAATGGTCCTTGTCATGACCCTGTCCCTTGCAGTTTATGCACCACACCTCTTCATGCACTTCTAGTTGAGCTATCTTGTCTTATTTCAGACTCTGCATCTCAAGGCATAAGTTCTTCAATTGTGCCTGGATCTGTTGAACTCCTAAGTTAGGATCCTGCATCGAGGTCTCGTGTAGTCTCATCGCAATCTCTAAAGCCTCTGTTTGATTCGTTAGCTTCTGCTGCGATAGCGCACTCCTTAAATGTGGCGTTAGTGACACTAAAAACCATTCACGATGCTGTCCATCCGTTAGATTCATATTAGCTTCGTGAATCATACATTTCAGCCTCTGATCCAGCTCCCAAGGAGTCTCGCCTGGTAGCATTGTGATCTCTTTGTATCCAATGATCGACTATGCTTCAGACTTCGACCTGCCAAATTCCTTATTTAGCGCAATTTGGATATCCGTGATTCTCGCATTCGGATTATCATTAGAATGCTTAATATACCAGGTCAGGGCGTGATCTTGTAGAGCGTTAACCAGTGTCGCTTTCTTTATATTATCTTCTATAACTCCTTGTGCTTCCCATACGGCTCTTACCACGAACAAAAATTGATTCGGATCCTCATTTCCCAATCCCTTGAACACATGCAACTTCACTATGCTTGCCATATTGAATCGCGGTGGTGGTGGAGGTGGTACGGGTGAAGATGGAGGTGATGGCGGTGAAGCTGGTAGCGATGTGGGTGGGGGTGGTATGCGTGGAATTCTTTGCCTTATCAAATGGATCGCACTTCGTAGAGAGACCTTCGCAAGCTCTTCCTCGTCCCCTCGCGGAGGTGAAATCAAGGGGATATTTTTTGGTCCCTTATTTCCTTCATTTCTGTAAGATTTTCCACTTCGCGTAGCCCTAAACATCAATGTAACTGCATAATCCTCTTTTTGCACAATAGCATTTTAATCCAAGTATTTAAAGACTTTTTGTACTTACCTCGTGGTCCTTTGATAAAGCATCGTTCTACCTCGCTATAGCTAACTGAGGTGTCAACTGCGAACTCAGTAATGAATCCTCCTATAATCCGATCGAGTCAATGATCAACGACGCGCACAATCTTATCCTCTGATGCTTCTAACCTGCGCACTAACTCTGGGGTGCACACAATAGGACCGTTGAGTTTCCACCTTCCTTGGCTATCTGCTAGCTTCATGATCCACTCATACAACTCAATAGGGAAGGACACGAAGAAGATTTCATGGATCTCTATGTATAGGTAGCAGTCTAACCACTCTTCTTTTGACAATCGCAGATTCTTGTTCTCCCATGCCGCGAACTCGTGAATTCTGCTATCCAACCAGCCTTCAATTTCCTTCTTAGTTGGATTCCAATGATACGACATCAGACATCTCTATTCAGATTCCAGTCCTGACAACTGATGAGCCTCATCATCAGGTAATTATATGGACCTTAATTCACCTCCTAGCTTAGTCAAACCAACTATTCTCACAACTTATTGCATACTTTTGATTATATTTTGTTTATGAGATGAGTTAGAGTTGGATATTTTACTTTGTGGTTTAATGTGCATTTAATGCAGGATTAAAGGATAAAAGCAAGGAATTTTGGAAAAGACCTTGGTCAAAACTTGAATGGGACAAGGGAGAGAAATTATAGGAGGTAAATCCTCCTCATTGACTACCCCTCCATTCGAATATTCCTCCATCAGCTCGGAGTGCAAATAGCCAAATCATGAGTACTAGAAGGCAGCCGAGCAAGTGAAAATCAAAGCACCAGTTTATCTCAAGTTTGGTAGCCGAGCCTCCTTAATTTTAAGGAAGTTGTTTGAGACTTCAGACGTATAAGTAGAGAGGCCTAGAACCCCAATAGGATTCAGACTTTTGATTGTAAAACTTTAATAGAGTGAGTGGAGCATCAATTGTGTAGTGGGACAACAATTTAACTTACAGATTTGTTAGTTAACTGATCAATCAACCCAAAATAACTAATGCATGCAAGGAATTTGAATTGCTCAGCTGTGGTGGAGATCCTAAGGCAGTGAAACATTAATTGTATACTAGTTGAGTGTACAATTATGCATGCAAGCAGGAAATCAATTCCTTTCACAAGGAAATAGGGACTTCCCTATTATTTAGGAGCTCCAATTAACTCATATTTGTGTAAGGAAATATAAGGATAGTGAAGGCATAAAATGGCTAAGTATTGGCTAGAAGTTCTCATTCAAAGAGGAAGAAATTTTACCTTTATATTAATTCAATAGATTGGAAGATGTTTTTCCCACTTAAATTCGCTTAGAACCTGACCGGAAAAGTGGCTACCCGTTGTTCTCTCTTTCTCAATAGTCGTAATTGAGAATTACCTATGTTATTCAACGGCCTAAACTATGGCAGAGTATATATAGAACGGAATCTGTTGATGGTAAGGTAAAGTAGATGTATGATATACCATTTCTTGCTTTCCATAAATTATATGAATGACGCGAAATAAATCTAAAATGATTGCAAGTTGTCATATCAGTGCTGGATATTTTACTAAATAATTATTATTAAAATTATTCTTCTTCTGAGTTATCAGGCAACTCGTTCCTTATCAAAATAATCAAATGTTACGACTAGTTTTATCATGGGTGTAACATTTATGATCCCATCTAATTTCATTTATGTGAGGTTGAAGTTTCATATTCAAAATTCATAACGAGGACTTTGAAATCAATTATTGAAATTTTAGTGAACATTGTTGCCTTAACTGTATAATCAAATTTTAGAATGAGTTTTATCATGAGTATAATATTTATATACCACTTAAGTTAATTTATGTGTGGTTGAAGTTTCAAATTCAAATTTGGCAGTGAAGAGTTTGAAAAAAGAAAGAAGAAATAAAGAAATTATTTTAACGTCCACGAGGTTAAAGATAGCCTATGGGACACATTGCTTCTTCCTCTGCTTGATGTATTTGCCCCTTTTTTTTGTGAAGCTTCACAATAAATGCTCTGAGCTTCTCGACAAACCCCTCGCTAAATAGATTATCCCAAGAGCTAGCTTGCAACATATCTGCATAACGTTCCCTGTTGTTTTTGAAGGCCTCACATTCTAAAATGAAATGTTTTTCTATTTCCACTTTTTCGAAAGAACAAAAAATGCATACTCTTTCCTCCCACACTTCTTTTGTCTTTTTCCAACGCCCTGTTTCACAAGAGAGTTTATGAGAATTATTCCTTAACTGAACAATAAGAATTTTGGCTCTCCAAGAGATATTGGCCTCTATGTATGCTTTTGGTTGATGACTATGAGTGGGATTAAACACTTCAATATAATACTTTTTCTTTATTCTTAGTCCTTGTCCCAAGTACACTTGTGGAACTTATCCATAACACAAGTTTTTATCTATTTTCTATTTATGGGACACACGTTCAAGCAAATACCCCATTTACTAAACCATTTGTTATTTTGCTGCATCCATTTTTTTTTTTTCACAATCTGTCATTAAAGACAACCTTAGGCCATCTACCCTCTTCCATTTGCTCAATTTTTTTTAAATACCTTATGACTGGCACCATAGCAATTGCTTCAATAGGAGCAACCCTTGTTTCACTTAACAAGATATCATAAGCAACTGCACTTTTAAGATTAAAATTGTTTGTAATCAAACGCTTCTAAATTTTCTCAATTTGTCTCCACTGCATGTCAGGTGTACTGCTAGTCCATAGTTCACAATCATGGAGAATCAACAGAATCACTAGAAGCCCAAAAATAGTTTGAGTGTTTTTCTAGTCCCATAACTCTGCCTCTTTACACCTATTTTGAAGAGCATAAAATGCTTTCCAAGCCCCAAAAGTGATTTTCTTTCTACAAGCATCCCAGCTTAGATTTTTGTTGAAGTCAATTATGAGGTATTTGTTATCCACAACTTCTTCCAGAATGTTGCCTTCAAAGTATAACTTATGCTAGTTATGTTCTCTTTTCTTAGATAAAACCACTACTTTCGTTTTGATGATATTGACTTGCATCCACACATTTCTACAAAAATGCTCAAGGGATAGTAAGTGCTTTTGCAAACCAAGAGCTGATTTAGTAATCAAAATAAGGTCATCTGCGTGCAAAAGAAGCCTTATAGCAGACTTGCCCAAATAGACCACACTTCTACAAAAATGCTCAAGGGATAGTAAGTGCTTTTGCAAACCAAGCGCTAATTTAGTAATCAAAATAAGGTCATCTACATACAAAAGAAGACTTATAGCAAACTTGCCCAAATAGAACATGAACGGACGCAAGGGATGCGGTACAACCATTTTTGACTTAACAGTAATAAAAAAACGTGGAAATTCCTGGAAATTTGCAGTGGTCAATTCTCCACAGCGATGGGCAGGTTTAGAATTTTCAAATTTATTTGCAGTAAGTTAATTTGGAAGAATATTTTTTTCCTGAAGTAAGTTGTTTTTAGTGAGATTTTTGGAAAGTTTTTTGGTGAGATTTTCTTATTTAATTTTTCTAAAATCTGGTTAGAATTTATTGAAATCACAAATTTTGCTAGGTAATTTCTGCATAATGGAAGTGGTAATTTCTGCATAATAGAAGTGGCATAATGGAAGTGGCATAATTTTTGCATAATGGAAGTGGCACAATTAAAAAAAACCAGTTTAAAGAGCACAAATCAAAATTTCACCTTAAATCTTTTTAACCTTATTTTAACACCAAAAAATTCAAAAAATCTTAAAAAACAACACTTCTTCTAAACATAATAACCAATTAGCGAACTAGTTTAATTCTATAATATTATTTTTTTAATAAAATATAAATGCGGAAAAATACTAAATGTAAAACGTCAAATTCTAGACGTAACGACTGATATCCGACGCTGCTGCACAGCAGATTCGATGAAATGAGTGATGTCGTTAGAGGTGGAACAAAATGGTCAAATCGGTGTGGAATACTACGGGGATAAGATAAGAATTTGGGTGTACCATCCAGTAAAAAATATGGCAGACTTTAATCCTCGCTCTCGCTCCTACCCCACACTGGTAATACATTTCACAACGCGTGGGGGCACAATGGTCGGCAGTTTTTCTTTTTCCTTTCCAGTTTTAAACAATGAAGGGTTCCTACATGACGATTTAAACAATGATGGGTTCATATGTACGGTACGAATGTCTTCTCAAACACTTCAAATATTTATTTATTTTTTAAACATTTTTAGACACTTTAAATATTTTATTTATTTTTTAATTTTAAGTTTGATTTAAAATTGGATAGAATAACTCTAAATCTATTTATGTATTTTTTAATTTTAAGTTTGATTTAAAATTGGATAGAATAACTCTAAATCTATTTATGTATCAATATTTTTAAACAATAAAATTTTTAAAACAATAAAAAATTATTAAACTTTATAGTTAAATAATATTTTAAGCTTTGTCAAAATAAAAAATTGTTGAAAATTTGTTTCCAAAATACAAAAAGTTGAAAAGACATTTTCCAAATATCTAATTCTAATTAAAAAATAAATAATAATATTCTTTAAAAAAATCCTTATATTTACATCCTCTCTAAATAATAATATAAAAAAATTTAGATTATAAACACATTATAGAATAGGAATTATAGAATAAGTATGTAGTCTGAATTGTCTTAATTTTCAAGCTTTTTCAGAAATATTTTTCAATAAAATTAAAAAAAGTAGACATTAAACTTGTAAATGTTTCAAGTTTCTCTTAGATTAAATTTATTTATATATTTTAAATTATTTAAGAAAAAAAATCTTCTAATTTCAAAAATAAAATACACAATACCTTGAAAAAAAATTATGCACAGACAAAACAATTTGCGTGGAACAGGTCACAGATGAAAAAGAAAAAATCTCCATGGAGTCTCAAGGTGATTGAAGTGGCAAGTTAGAACCGTAAAAAGTTATGATCCCAACATGCATCTGTGATTTTATTTTATAATGTCACACAGTGAACGCCATGTGGTACAATGACGGGATTCTTTGTTGTGTCATACGATGAACGCCATGTGGTACAATGACGGGATTCTTTGTTGTGTCATACGATGAACGCCATGTGTTACAATAATCGGTTCTTGCTGACGGGTAAGGACGATTTAAACAATGATGGGTTTCTGCTAACGGGTAAGGACGATTTAAACAATGATGGGTTCTTGCTGACGTGTTATATAACATCCAAGTTATGCATTAAATAACCCCACATCTATCCGTAGGAAATCATTGTTTTCATATGTACGACTATGAATGTTTCTTTTCATATGAACCCATAGGATTTCATAGTCTTCAATTTTAGGGGCAGGAATTTGTTGTTTTTTTATCTGGTTGGTTGAGAGGTGCTAAATGCATCCTTAAAATGATTTGGTTGGTTGAGAGGTGCTTTCTGCACCCTTAAAAGAGAATGATAAAGATTTGTTCCTTTCATTTAATATTTAAGGTAATGCATTATATAACACCAGTTTTGTAAGATTTATTGTTCTCATTTGCTTGCAGGTATATATAATATAACACTAGTTTTCAATACCCTGGAGGAGAAGGATCTCCAAATGCACATCGAGATGGGTGATGATGGAAAGTACCATGTCTCAGGTGAAGGTATGGTTGTGTTTCAAAGGGAGCATGGAGCTCCTCTCACCCTTACTAATGTAAAGTATGTACCAGGTCTGAAGAAGAATCTTGTGTCCATTGCTATGCTAGAAGATAAAGGCTATGATGTAGTCTTTAGTCAAGGAAAGGTATTCCTGAGGCATGTCGGCACTGGACAGACTAAGTGAATTGGGATTCGAGTAAAGAATCTCTACAAGCTGGAGGTAGATGACTGTGCTGCACTGATTTCCAAAGCAGAGGTGGTGCAAAGCCAAGATGTTAGCGAGCTATGGCATAGAATATTGGGCCACTTGCATCACGAGGCCTTGAAGATCATGCATCAAATTTCTACCGGACTACCCAAGGGAAAGCTGGATCAAGTGGATACATGCAAAGGATGTACCTTGGGTAAGTATGCGAAAGCTTCCTTTCAGGATTGAGACAGTAGAGCTAGAGAAATCCTAGAGCGAGTTCACTTAGATGTATATGGCCCATTCTCTATAGCCTCCACTACTAAACAAAGGTACTATGTTATTTTTATTGACGATTTTTCTCGTAGATGTTGGATCTACTTTATGCAAAAGATGGATCAGACCTTCTTGAGGTTTTGTGAGTTTAAAGCCCCGACAGAGACATAATATAGAAAGAAAATAAGAGCCTTGCATAGAGACAATGGTGGAGAGTATGTCTCCCATCATTTTAAAGACTTCTGTGCAGCAGAAGGGATTAAACGGGAGCTTACGGCACCTCATAACCCATAGCAGAATGGGGTGGCTAAAAGGAAGAACCGATCTATTGTGGGAGAAGCTCGTGCGATGTTGCATGACTAAAGCCTACCACTTCATCTGTGGGATGATGCATGTAATACAACAGTATACTTGCAGAAGAGAGGTCCTCACCGTATATTGGGGATGAAGACACCTATGGAGGCCTTTTCCGGGAAGTGACCAGATGTGAGTCACTTCAGGATCTTTGGATCATCGGTTTTTTTCCATGTGACCAAAGATGCCTAAAAGAAGCTATATCCTACAACTGAGATGGGGATACTTGTGGGGTACACAGATACACCCCACAACTATCAGGTGTTCCTGCCTACTAGTTAGAGCACTGTGGTATGCAGAGATGTGAAGTTCGATGAGCAAAAAGCCATGCGAGTATCACTTGAGAGGGAGCTCAAGTTGCATGCAGATGAGGAACTTTTGATTCCAAAGGATGAGGAACCTCAGGATGATGTATAGCAGCCACATGCAGAGGATCCGGGAGTGGAGACATCCACTCATGCATAGTCTTCTAGAGATGGGCGGAAATGCTCATGGGAAGCTGACAGGTTGATGATAGATGCGCAAGAGAATGTGGGGAAGCCATCCTCTCAGTGCAGACAGAGGAGATCTCCCAAGTGGTACACTGGTTACATGGTCCTCGTTGGGGAGTGTGTAGCGACTGAACCTTCTTCTTTCGAGGAAGCAGTGTAGCAACCAGTCTGGGCTGATGCAATGGTAGAGGATTATGACTCTATCATTCAGAACAGTGTGTGGGATGTTGTCCCAAGACCAGCGGACAAGTCAATGGTGAGTTCTTGATGGCTTTACAAGGTAAAGTAGGTAGTTGATGGTAGTGTTGAGAAACATAACGCAAGGTTTGTTGCCCGTGGTTTCTCACAGGTCGAGGGGATCGACTATGATGAGACTTTTTCTCCTGTAGCAAGGTACTCATATATCAGATCGATGTTGGCACTATCAGCTCAGATGGGTTAGAATATCTATCAGATGGATGTGAAGATGACGTTCCTCAATGGGAAGATTGAGGAAGAGGTGTACATTGAGCAGCCTGAAGGATTTGAGACCTTCAATCATGAGTCACATGTGTGCCAACTCAAGCGAGCATTGTATGGGCTGAAGCAAGCACCCCATGCTTGGTACACTAGGATTGACAACTATTTCACCCGGTTGGGCTTCACAAAGAGTGAAGCAGATGCGAACCTCTACCACATCATGGTAGAAGGTAAGCCCTTGATCATTGTACTTTATGTTGATGACCTGATTTTGATAGGTGATGATAAGTTGATCAAGTCTTGCAGGGAGGACCTTGCAAGAGAGTTTGAGATGAAGGACATGGGCCTCATGCACTACTTTCTAGGCATGGAAGTGTGGCAGAAGGATGGGGAAATATTTGTGTCTCAAGGCAAGTATGCCAATGAGATACTCAAGCAATTCCACATGGAGAAGTGCAAGCCCATGCAGACTCCTCTAGCTAGTAACTGGAGGAAGGAGGATGCTACTGCAAGTGAGGTAGTAGCTTCTACTGTTTATCAACAACTTGTGGGTTCACTCATGTATCTAGTGAACACACGACTAGATTTGTGCTTTGCGGTGAACCAACTGAGTCAAGCTATTGTTCAACCAACCAAGCTATTTTGGAAGGCAGTGAAGCATGTGCTGAGATACCTCAGAGGCACATCTCAATATGGATTGTGGTACAGACGGATAGAGGGAGTGAAGATTTAGGGCTTCACAGATGTTGATTGGGCAGGGAGTCCATCAGACCGAAAGATCACTTCTGGAGGAATCTTCAACCTTGGTTCAGTTGCAGTTTCCTGGTACAGCAGGAAACAGAGGTCAGTTGCACTTAGCTCAGCAGAGGCTAAATGCATGGCTACCAGTCAAGCAGCATGCAAGGCCATTTGGATGCGGAAGATTCTAGCGGGATTGTTTGGTCAGATGATGGATCCTACAGTGATATATTGTGATAATCAGAGTTGCATAAAACTCTCTGAGAATCCAGTGTTTTATGACAGGGCCAAGCACATAGATATCTGGTACCATCATCTTGAAGAGGATCATGATATTGTTGTATATTTCGACCGAGGATCAGGATGCAGATATTTTGACTAAGGCATTGTCAAAATGCAAGTTCGAGATCCACAGAGACAGGATTGGGGTGACTGATAATCCCTTTCTTGTTGAGAGGGAGTGTTGAAAATAGCAACAAGAAATGCTAAAAATAGCACTGCCATAACTAGCATTTCGGGATACCTTCCTATTTTAGTTAGTCCTTGAACTAAAATAGAGAAGTAAAATTTGAATTTGATCTTAGCAGCTGTTTGTAAATTAATTAATTAATTCATCTTGAATTAATTAGTTAAGGAAAAATAAACATGAAAGTCTATGTGAGGACATGCAATAGTTATTCTTTTAATTAAGGGATTTATCCATTAGTTAAAGAGATAAGAGTGAGTTGTAATTAGTTAGCTCAATTAACTGAGTTAAGTCCAGTTAGATTAGTTCCAACAGTTGGAGGAACTAATTGTGAGTTCAGTTAGTTAATGCTTGCATGCATGTAACTACTTCATTTCAGATAACTGAATGTTCTCTCATAAATAACTCATGCATGTCAGTTCTATCAGAGACCCAGTTGAGATCAGATGGAGGGACAATGTACTATCAGTTGCAAGAATATTCTATTATGAATATCTCTTGCATGCAGAAGGAATTTATTCCTTGGGGATTTCACAGTTAGTTCTTCAGTTTAGTGAGTGTGATGAGGCCAATTCACACATGTGACACCATTGGACCCCAAGAAATATTGCACAAGGAAATAGGAGGCTTGGAGAGTTGTGGATGGACATATGTGTTGTCTGTTCAATCTGTGAGCGGTGTTCTGAGATTGTACTGAGAGCTGGTTGGGTTACAAGCTAAGGCTTTCTGTAATATGAGATATTTTCCACTTGTATGATAATACAGAGAGTGGGATTTTAGGTTGAGGCTTTTCCCAGTGTTTATCTTCTGTGTTCATGTGTGTTTGCTTCTCTTCTCAGTTATATGTATTCTTCTTTGATATTTCTCATTGAAGATTAAGCTTCCAAAAAGTTTGATTGTAGAAGTAGATCTAGTAAACTGCTTTAGAACATTGCATTATCAGTTGATCTACAGGTTAAATTTCTACAAAAATTATTTCTAACTCTAGCCAAAACCCCCACATTTGGCTTAAGAGAGGTTGGCATAAGGATTTCTAATCTTAGCTAGACCATTAGGGGGTAAAGGAGGAGATCATCTCAGAGAATAAGGATAATATTAAAAATATTATTACTTCCAAATTTAAGGATAAATTGTGGGATAATAAGGAGTTAGAGGGGAGAAGAAGGCTAAGGTATTCTAAGAAGGAGATCAACGCCACCCTTGATAACAAGAATTATTTTTCTATCTTGACCACTGCTAAGAAGGAAATGAACATTGCTAAGATAAGAACTAACTCTCATAAGCTTCAAAGTGAAACTAGGCATTTGTTGATTTCCAAAATACCTTGGGACAAAGAGTCTGTCACCTTTGTGATACTAAGAGGGTTGAAGATGAAAAACACTTTCTCCTAGATTGCCTAACTCTAACTCACATCCATTCTAATTTTCAAAATATTTTCCACACTACCAACCTTCTTGACTTGTTAAGTCAACAAAACTATGCACTTCTTTCCTTTCTTTTCGATCACATAAATAAAATGTTAAAGTTTCTCAATTCATCTCTTTCTTTCTTAAGGTCCTATTAACCATATTATTAGTAGTGGACACCTTTGTTCATCATCATTATCATCATTGTCCCTACCAACCTTCTTGACTTATTAATTCAATAAAACTATAGTGATCTAGGAGTGCATTTCTTGACTTATTAAGTCAACAAAACTATAGTGATTTAGGAGTGATTTTCCCCCTTCTTATTGATCATGGAAATAAAATATTAGAGTTTCTTAATTAATCTTTTTCTTTCTTAAGGTCTGATAGCGTCGTTGTTGTGATCTAGGAGTGCTTTTATCCCTATAAAATATTATAGTTTCTTAATTAATCTTTTTCTTTCTTAAGGTCGTCATCATCATCATCATTCTTAAGGTTCGTCGTCATCGTCGTCGTCGTCATCATCATCATCATCATTCTTAAGGTCTGCCACTGTCGCCGCCATCTTTTCTGTAATAAATAATTCATAATAATTTATTAGATTAATATTTTTTAATAAACAAATTGATTCAAAGATTTAAATCTAAATTAATTTTCACTCACACAATTTTACATACCACAAACGTTTTTTTTTTTTTTGCTAAGAGTGGGACCTTCTATTGATCTAACCAAGATGCATAATTTACATGGAGCCACACCAGCTCTGTGAGAGTTCATCAGGTAGCTGGGCTGGTAGAATTCTGAACCTAACACCCAAAACCATGAAAAGCCCGAACAAGACAATCGAGGAGTTGATACTAGTCACTTTGGACATATAGTGACTAGGAAACTTGCTAGTTGTGCTGTCGTGCATCAAATGAAAACCTGAATGCCTTAGATCTGAGGCCCACAAAACTGACACATGTGATCTGTCATAGGTCCACAAAACTACAATCAAAGACTAACCTTAATATTCATTAAACTTGTTGGCTCAAAGACCGTGTGATCTAACCTTCCAATATCCAACGATCATGGGCTTCTTTCGGGCCAACATCAGTCCCACACATTAACCTTTTTTACGAACCCGAAGAGAACCTTAGGTCATCTCTCTAAACATTTTTGGGTCTGAATCGTTGAACACCACTTGCACTATCAACCTCCACCGTTGATCAACCCGTCGTGGATTCAACGGTCCACGCCGATATTGGGTGGGCAAGTAGCGCGAGAATTAACCACCCGAAAAAGCGGTTTCCTCATAGGAGATCAATTACACTTTGCTAGTTGAGTGTATAATTATACATGCAAGAAGGAGATAAATTCCTTGGGAATTGCATAAGGAAATAGGGACTTCCCTATTATTTAGGAGCTCCAATTAACTCAGATTTGTGCAAGGAAATATAAGACTAGTGAAGGCATATAATGTCTAAGTATTGGCCAGAAGTTCTCATTCAAACAGAAAGAGCTTTTACCTTTATATTAATGTAATAGATTGGAAGAGGTTTTTCCACTTAGATTCCCTTGAACCCAACTGGCAAAGTGGCTACCCGTAGTTTTCTCTTTCTCAATAATCGCAATTGAGAATTACTTATGTTATTCAGTGGCCTAAATCGTGGCAGAGTACATATAGAATGAAATTTGTTGATGGTCAGGTAAAGTAGGTGTATGATATACCATTTTTTTCTTTCCATAAACTATGTGAATGAAGCGAAATAAATCTAAAATTATTGCATGTTGTCATATCAGTGTTTCCATAAACTATGTGAATGAAGCGAAATAAATCTAAAATTATTCCATGTTGTCATATCAGTGCTGGATATTTTATTAAATAATAATTATTAAAATGATTCTTCTTCCGAGTCATTCAAAAACTCGTTCCTTATCAAAATAATCAATCTTTACGGTCAGTTTTATCATGAGTATAACATTTATTATCCCACCTAATTTCATTTATGTGAGGTTGAAGTTTCATATTCAAAATTCATAAGGAATTTGAAATCAATTATTGGAATTTTAGTGAACATTGTTGCCTTAACTATATAATCAAATTTTACAATGAGTTTTATCATGAGTATAACATTTATATCCCAGTTAGGTTAATTTATGTGTGGTTGAAGTTTCAAATTCAAATTTGATAATGAAGATTTTGAAAGAAATAAAGAAGAAAGAAGAAAGACGAAAGAAAGAAATTATTTTAACGTCCATGAGGCTAAAGATAGCCTATGGGACATATTTCTTCTCCATCTGCTTGATGTATTCGACACTTTTTCTGTGAAGCTTCACAATAAATGCTCTGAGCTTCTCGACAAACCCCTCGCTAAATAGATTATCCCAAGAGCTAGATGCCGGCATATCTGCATAACGTTCCCTGTTGTCTTTGAAGGCCTCACATTCTAAAATGAAATTTTTTCTGTTTCCACTTTTCCGGAAGAACAAAAAATGCATAATCTTTCTTCCCACACTTCTTTTGGCCTTTTCCAGCGCCCTGTTTCACAACGGAGTTGATTAGAATTAGTCCTTAACTGAGCAATAATAATTTTTGCTCTCCAAGATATATTTACCTCTATGTATGCTTTTGGTTGATGACTACGAGTGGGATTAAACACTTAAATACAATACTTTTTCTTTTTTGCTAGCTCCTTATCCCAAGTACACTTGTGGAACTTATCCATAACAAAATCTTTTATCTCTTTGCTATTTATGGGACACACATTCAAGCAAATACCTCATTTACTAAACCATTTGTTATTTTGTTTCATCCAAGTTTTTTTATTTTTTTTTTTGCACAATCTGTCATTAAAGACAATCTTAGGCCATCTACCCTCTTCCATTTGCTCATTTTTTTTAAATACCTTATGAATCGCACCATAGCAATTGCTTCAATAGGAGCAACCCCTGTTTCACTTAACAAGATAGCGTAAAGAACTACACTTTTAATCTTGAAATTGTTTGTAATCAAACACTTTTGAATTTTCTCAATTTGCCTCCACTGCATGTCGGATGTACTGTTGGCCCATAGTTCACAACCATAGAGAATCACTGGAATCATTAGAAGCCCAAAAATAGTTTGAGTGGTTTTCCAGTCTCATAACTTGGCCTCTCTACACCTATTTTGAAGAGCATAAAATGCTTTCCAACCCCGAAAAGTTATTTTCTTTCTACAACCATCCCAGCTTAGATTTTTGTTGAAGTCAATTCTGAGGTATTTGTAATCCACAACTTCTTCTATAATGTTGCCTTCAAAGTAGAAATTATGCTGGTTATGTTTCCTTTTCTTAGAGAAAACCACTACTTTCATTTTGCTGATATTGACTTGCAACCCGACACTTCTACAAAAATGCTCAAGGGATAGTAAGTGCTCTTGCAAACCAAAAACCGATTTAGCAATCAGAATAAGGTCATCTGCATACAAAAGAAGCCTTATAACAAACTTGCCCAAATAGATGCCATCACCCCCTTGAGAATTTAAGCACTCCTCAAGCTTGTCAATATATAAACCAAAAAGGATAGGAGATAGTGGGCAACCTTGCTTGACCCCGATATCGCTTCTAAAACTTTCAAAAATGCCTGCTGAAGTTCTAATTTTGACTTTCACTTTTTCATACAGCCTATGCACAATTGCTCTCAAATGTTTAGGAACCCCAAGTTTCTCCATTCTATGCCAAAGATTATCCCTAGGAACCGAGTCAAACACTTTTTCTGAAATCAACAAAGCAACAAAGGACTTCTTCCTTTTTCTCCCAAACATTTTCAATGATGTGCCTTCAAGTTATGCAATGATCAACTATGGAATGTTTTGGTCTAAAACCTGCTTTACCTTTAGCACGCTTATCTCTTTCTTCTGCCCACCTGCTAATTTTATTTTCTAGCATGCTTCCAAATAGCCTTGCAAACAAAGGGTTTATCATGATGGTCCTATAATTCGAGGGATTATTGATGTCGCCACTCTTGAAAAGAGGTATTGCTAGAGTAGTTGTCCAATCTGTGGGGATTTCCTGTTGTATGATGTTGTTGAAAATTTTTGTAATGTGAGGTGCAAGGATCTTTGAGCCCCACTTTAGATATTTTGCTTGGAGTTCAACTAAGTCTTTTGCTTTTCCGACACCCAACTTCTTGATACCCATCTCTACTTCTTGCATCGTGAAGAGTTCGGTATCCGCGTTGACCAAGGGGGGAGGGTCAACCTTGAGATCATGCTCATAGAGTTATCTTGCATAGTCAAACCATTTAGAAGCTGTAATACTATTTCCAGTTTGTATCTTTTTCGATTGGAGCTCCTTCCATAATAATTTGGGATTATTTTTCCCAAGGAAGATTAGTTCTTCCCTCCTTGAAACCATGAAATCAACCTTTTTCTTGCTTAATAACTACTTGTAAGCTTTATGTTATCATTGTTTGACTCATTCCACATTCTCCTTGCCTTTTTGCATTTATCGTCAAACCAAGCATTAACCGGAAAACAATTTGTTTCAGAGTTCTTAATTTTTGCTCTTTTGCACTTTGCAATTGCACATTGAATTAAATGTGTTAATTCATGACTATGAAGGCCGTGAATTGTGATTTTCTCCTTCTCAAAGAGCCTCTCTAGCGTCATTTTGAAGGTATTACAATTTTTTGGAGTCAAAAGAATTCTGCCCTGTGGGAGATTTTGTTGGACATGCTGAATTTTTTACTCTAATTGTTTCTTTCTAGTCCAAGAGAAACATAAATAAATTGGCTTGTGATTTGATTTTAAGTCCCCACTGATCTCCAATCAAAACTTCCTCCATTTTATCACACAAACCATGTGAGCAAATTACATAATCTACTCCACTTGCTCCATTGTAAGTATTGCAAGTGAAATTATTGGACTTTTCTCATCTAGTCAAGCCATTACAAATAACTAAATCAAATGCCCCACATAGAGTAAGCAATTGTTCACCAAAGAGATTGCAGTCCTTGTCCTCTGAAATTCTTTCCCACTGATGATTACTCTCTTCTGTAAGCCAAATAGGGTCGAAATTATCTTTACAACAAAGAATGCTAGCTTGCTCACTTGCAGTCCTAGCATTGAAATCACCCACTATAAGGACTTCACCTAGCTGTGAATATGTTGCAATCTCCGCTTTTAAGGTTGTGCATGGATCTTTGTGGTCAAGCCCTCTACCTTTGTAGATTTTTGAAACTTGCGACGCAAAATAACATGTTGCAATTCTGACGTGGTTTCCATTTTTTGAAATTTTAAACCAAATGAATTGCTTATTTGAGTCTTCTTTTTCTAACTGAATGAGACAACATTCTTTCTCCCTTACTAAAACCATGATACCCCCGTACCCTTTGCCATTCCCTGTCTTCCAGTATCCTTCAAACATAGGTGTCTTGCACCCTTCATGCTCATGTGTTTCTATAAAGCAAATTATGTCTTTATCTTCCGCAATAAGCTTTAACTGTGTCTCCATGAGTAACCTCTAAAATTTCAACAAACTAATTTTAAGAAAATCAATTATTAAAATTTTAATGAACATTGTTTTCATATATATATAATTCTAATTTTATAGAAACAAAAGATGAATATTAACCGTGAAAAATAAAAAAATTTCTCCACTTTAATTAAATTCAATATAATTTTTATACTAACATTTTACAATTAAATAAATTATTTTTTATCTATGAAATATATCACTTTATACTTTAATGTATATGAATATTAACTTTATGTTTATGAATTTAACACAGTTTTCATAATTATTTAATATTTATTTTTATTTATATTTTTAAATGTTTTGCTTTATTTATTTCTGATGATTTTTCTGAATTGATGGTGGATTTCTTTGACAAATTTATTTGACAAGTAATAAATTTAGAAGGAGAATATTTTTTCCAAGTGAGTTGTTTTCAGTGAGATTTTTAGGAAATTTTTTTGTGAGATTTTCTGGTCTAATTTTTCTAAAATCTGGTCCAAATTTAATGAAATCACAATCTATCAAATCCCTACATAATGGAAGTGCCCTCAAAATTTTCAAGGTGCTGAATCTATATATACAATATAAAAAATCAGTTTAAATAACACAAATCAAATTCTAACACCAAAAATTAAAATAAAATGAGTTTAAATTTAATGCATATCCGGGCGGACCTTGGTCGGCCAGTTCCGAAAGGGTGGTGTCTTTGTTAACTATTACGTGTCGCTTACAGGAGGGTGTGCAATTTGAATGGATGCATCGTCTCAACCTTTGTAGATGGGCAGCTTGCAAAAGCATTCATTGCTTTTTCACGGTCTAACCGTTAACGAAAGTCGACAGGTCGGTGTTGCTGCTACGCAGAATATTGTGAGATGGTTTGAGCATGAATGGAACTGACGGTAAATTTTCCAATCATTAAATATACGGGAAAAAAATTTCCACTCATCAATGTTTTTTTTTTTTTTTTTGGGGGTTAAAATGGTTTGAGCATGAATGGAACTGACGGTAAATTTTCCAATCATTAAATATACTGGAAAAAAATTTCCACTCATCAATGTGTTTTTGGTTAAAATGATGAGAATGAGTATTAAAATTGAAAAATCTTTAAATGATGAAAATAAATATTAAAATTGAAATTTGTTTAAATTTGATTGGTATTTCAAATTTGAAATTTTTACACTTGCTGAGGGACTGTGTACGCTTTTATATTTATTTAATTTGTGTATGCTTTTATACTTATCTAATTTGATGTTTTGTTTGTTGAATATCTGGATCTTTTAGGGACTGTGTACGCTTTTATACTTACTAATTTGTGTACGTTTTTATATTTATATAATTTGATATTTTTTTGGTTGAATATATGGATTTTTAAATAGTGTTGTTTTGGTGAATGTCATTAAAATTTTTTAATTCAATTTAATTCATTTTACATTTGCTCGTTTGGTCATTGGTCAGCCGTTTTTTCCACATTATTGTAATAAACATATTGCATTCATATTTGCGGGTATTATAAGATTGTTATTGGTTCCGGTGGAATAAAATCTAAAAATATTTTTTTTTGCTAAGTATGGTTAATCTATTAATAAAGAAAAAAGCTATTTACAGAATTGGTATTCGCTGTAAGAGAATACAGCCTATCTCAGTGTGCCAGAGAACTAGTTCTAAGACTGCCCCAACATACGGGAAACCAGTCTGATAGAGTCGGAATTACAAAAAGAAATGGGACGTCATTGAACATTATCCTCAGTTTTCTGAACAGAACTAACAAGACAACAAAAAACCAGCATTTCATCCTACTGGGTGCGCCTACATGGACAAAACAGAAGTGAAGCCAGGCATTAAAAGAAGTGCCACCTGGCATTGGGAATAATGAGCTCCGTGGCCGGTTCCTCCACTATCGGGCAACCCCAATTTTCACGGTTGTCCTGCTGAGGTTGCTCGCCTTCACCTTCATCCCGCCGCGCGTCCTCCTCGTTCAGCGTGTTCATCTCCTTGTCTGGCGAGGCACGCTGAGGCTCTGAATCCTCACCCCTGTTCCGCATTGCCCCCTTCCCTTTTCGCTTGGGCTGCCCTCCGTGCTCAATTTCCATGTCTGTGCTCATATTCTGTTGGGCTCTGTGTTGATTGGGTTCCGCCTGAAACGTAGCACTTCCATAGCAGGGTCCTTGGGTGTTTTGAGTTGCTTCCTCAGAGAATGAGATGGAAATGGTGGCAGTGATGACTGGCTGATTAAGAGTGCTGCGAAAGTGGAAGAGCATGGTATGGGGGAAGGGATGTCGGGGCAGAGGGAAGGGAGCTGAGTGAAGACCCGCACGACCCCGACCACTCCTCATGTTGGGGTAGTGAGGATTATCAGCTGAGGAGGAGGGAGAGCTCAAGGAGCTTCGCCTCCTGGCCTGTTGTCGAGAACTGCCACCTCTCGAGCCTCCCCTTCTACTAATTAATCTCTGCCGCACCATGACAGGAAGGGGAGCAGAGAGAGCGCACAGATGCTCTGTGATATGCGAACAAAACAGATGTGGCGCAGGCGGAGGGCGCGTCTTAGAAGCCCAGCGGAGCCCAACAGCCTCCCATAACCCACCTCCTCCCGACCAACGATGCTTATGGAGCCTCCTATTGAGTCCATATTTGTTCCCAGATTTAACTTCAGCCGCTTCGCCTCGGCTTTCCTCCGCCATAACTGCTGCATTTATTGTAGCTGAGGCTAGCTAGCCCTGAAGCATGCGGAGGCGATGGTCCCTTCCCCTTCTCGCCTGTACATTCCTTCTTCCCA
The DNA here is from genome assembly GCA_000404065.3 of Pinus taeda. Taxonomy (NCBI): domain Eukaryota; kingdom Viridiplantae; phylum Streptophyta; class Pinopsida; order Pinales; family Pinaceae; genus Pinus; species Pinus taeda. The sequence continues at coordinate 161,993 of APFE031632041.1, read as the reverse complement.
GTGCGCGAAGCCATGTGATGGCTCCTTCCGCTGGAATAAACCCGTCTTGTCGCTGGCCAAGTGGTGTGGAGCTCGCAGGTGTCGTTCGGCACTGCTCCACCCCTGTCCCATCCTCCTAGTTGCTCGATGAATCACCCGCATTCGGGAAAAAACCCAAAAATATTATATAATAATTAAATAATATTTTTAATATATATATTTATTTATTTAATACTCAATTATGCTGTGATTTTTTTATGGAATGTGTTTTTTCAGAAAGTCATGAAAACATGTTAGTATTAGTTTTTTGGCATTGTTTTTTTAGTCAAGAGATTGTTGAATTTAAATCAGAAAAGAATTGAATTACAAAAAACTAATAGTCTCATAGACTATTTTTAATTTCACAAACCTTAAAATATCATTTCATTTCATTAAAACATACCAAAAACTTTAAAGTTTTGCATTTCCCAAACATTTTCCTATGTTGGTAACAACTGTCTTCATTGTAGAATTGAGGCTTCTGTGATCAATCATAGTTATATAAGAAGGATTTCGACGTAAATCACATCAAGAAAGACCTTTGTCTACGCGTTTCGAACCAACTAGTGTGGTTCATCGTCAGGACAAGTTGAAGAGACAGATGAAGACTAGCATGTTAAATAGTCTGAGCAAAGACTCCAACAGCTAAAAAGTACTAACAGTTATTTCGTGACCCAAGGAACCAGTCAAATTTTGATTTATTAATTTAATATTATTACTATTCTTACTATTATTATTATTCCTCATATTTATTATTTTATTCATGGAATAAAGTTGAACTAGCTAAAAAGTGAAATAAAATAAGGGTTAGTTATCTATTTATTTATTTAAATTATATAATTAATTATATATAAATATATATAAATAACTCACTAATATTCTTAATACTTATTATTTTATTTATGGAACTAATTTAAACATAAAATAACTTAATGTTTAGTTACTAAAGGTAATTCAATAATTTAAATTTATTAATAAATTTATAGAAAAATATATAAATATATAATTATTTTAATAATCATATAAAAATGAATATCATACTTTTTCTAAAGTTAGTTTAAAAAGTACCCTCATTTGTTTACCAAATTAATTATTTATTAAAATACCCAACTATATATGTATAAACATATATAACTATATTATATATATATATTGTTAGGTTGTTAATATAAATCAATAAAACAATTCCAATGGTAGTTTTATGAAGGTGTAAATTATATATTAAAAATAAAATAAAATAAATAAATAATAATATTGGTAAGTTACTTTATTTAAAAATAATTCATTTATCTAAATTATTAATTAATTATAAAAAATAATTTAATAATAACATTAGGTTGTTAAAAACGCTAGGATTAATAAAAAGATATATAAATAAATAACATACTCTTTAAGGTTAGTTCAAACATTTTTAATTTATTTGTTTACTAAATTATATATATATATATATATATTATAATAAAGTAATATTATAAGTTGATAGTAAAAATATATAAGTTAACTAGTATAGTAAAAATATATAAGAAAACCAATTATATAGATATAGAATTACAACATAAATAGCTATAATATATATATATATAATATAATATATATATATATAATAAAGTTCAGAATATACATAATGATATCAATTCGGACAAAACATCAAACCAGAAGAGCAACCTAGGAAAAAAAAGATGCGGAACTGAAGAAATCAAATAGAAAACCATGGAATAAGAAGGAAAAGGATGACAGGAAGGTGCTCGGAGGAAACAATGAAAGCACAAAAAGAAAGAAAAGGGAGAGGGGGAGGGGGAGGGAGAGGGCAAGGGGGAGGCGGGAAAGGAAAAACACTAAGACGCAAGGGTGGGGATCCAACATCTACTGATCTTCCAACCGTCGTCCCTGTTGAGATTGTTAGGCCTTCTTTCAATTTCAATAGACTCCCTGAGTTTACCATGATGGAACTGAGCAACCTTGGCTACGACCTTGGCCTCCTCTATAGAGACCTGATTGCTTGGTCTTATCGACATGCTCTGGTAAACTTGGTTCTCCCGTGTCTCAGGTCAGCGACATGTTCACTAATTCTTTGCTGGATAGAGCGCCCTGTCTCCCCGATGTAGGGCGTCCCACAGGAACAAGGGATCAAATAAACACCCTTCATATCCTTAGGGTTAACGGGATAATTCACTGATCGGAAGGAATTACGAATGGTGCAGAGGAACCTGAATGTTGAGAGAATATCAAATCTCCTAAAAATCCGAGCAATTTTATCCGTACAGATAAGGAAAATGAACACCTAATCTACGCTCTTTAGGCTCTTCATGTTACTATATATCGCTTTTAATTACTATTATTTTTCATAATGAATATAATAACGAAGCACCCACATGGGTTCTCACGGCAAGCCCACATGGTTACTGTAATGGTATTAATGGATCAATAGTGCGGGAAATAGGGCTCCCCAAAGATGGGCGCTCATCATTTTCCAGTAAAGGGAAAAGCGTGATATAAACCTACCATGGGAACTTAATGCGTCTCTGACGCCACCTTGGTCAGCCTTGCTAAAGGTGTTTCCGTATGAGATTCAGTGACTTAATGCGTCTCTGACGCGACCTTGGTCGGCCACTTGCTAAAGGTGGTTTCCAAACCTTGGAACTTAATGCGTCTCTGACCCCACCTTGGTCGGCCGCTTGCTAAAGGTGGTTTCCGTATAAGATTCAGTGACTTAATGCGTCTCTGACGCCACCTTGGTCGGCCACTTGCTAAAGGTTGTTTCCGTATGAGATTCAGTGACTAGTACAAGGCGTTTACAGGAGGGTCTGCAATTGAACGGATGCATTGTCTCTTTGATATTAGTTTAATTTTATAATATTAATTTCTTTTAATAAAATATAAATACAAGAAAGAAGAAAGAAAAAAGAAAAAGAAAAAAAACTAGCCATAACGGGGCCTAAACCTCACTCATTTCACCGATTCTGCTCTGCAACGTTTTACGGACTGCAACGGTTTTCGAAGCTTTGGATACCAGTTGTAGAATGCACAAGTGGCACTTTCCTGCCTCTATCGTCACCACGTCTGTCAGTTTCCGCGTCTTTTCCACTGCTCCTAAGTCTATATTGGCGGTCCCGCAATCAAATCTGACCTCGTTTCCTGCCGGCTTCCTTCAACCTACTTTCCTGTTTCCTGCATCTATCGTCACCACGTCTGTCAGTTTCCACGTCTTTTCTACTGCTGCTAACTCTAAATTGGCGGTCCCGCAATCAAATCTGACCTCGCTTCCTGCCGGCTGCGGGATACCAGTTGTAGACAGCGCACAACTGGCACTTTCTTGCCTCTATCGTCACCACGTCTGTCAGTTTCCATGTCTTTTCTACTGCTGCTAACTCTAAATGGGCGGTCCCGCAATCAAATCTCGCCTCGGCTCCTGTTGGCTTCCGTGACCTTTGGTTCCCGTTTTGGTGGAAAGTTTGGGCAAGCTTTTGCAATCAATCTGCCGTTGAATTGATGCCTTAAATGTAGTGGGAGCTTTTTCTGTCACAATTATTATTAGCACACTTCAAATTAGATTAAAGTGGAATCGTGGAATCTTTTTATGAGCACTTTCATATTTTTCTATGTCACAGTCTGGGTTTCGATTATTATGTTAAGTGGATAACTCATTTATTAAATAGTAATATGTTTATATATTTTTAATATGATATAAATTATATCATAGGATAATAATAAAAATAAATTATTTTATAAAAAATATAATATATAATATGGTTAAATTAAAAATATATTGGATTAAAATATTAATAACAATAGAATGAGAGATGTATGTTTTCGCATTTATTTATATTGAGAATTTTTTTGATAAAATAATGCAGAGGATTTTATTTCTTTTCTATATGAAATTGTCTAAAAGATTTTTTGTTTTTTCGTGGAAAGGATGTAAAATCCTCTCTACAGTTTTCATCAGAATAATTCTCCCAATAATAATATATTAGTTTTAATATTATATTAAATTAGATTTAAATTAAAATAGATATGAAGGTTTTTTATTCTGTAACACAGTTTCTTCTTTATTAAAAAATTAATGTAAAAAAAATATATATATATTATAAATAGGTTTATAATTAAATTACATAAAAACATACTTATATTTTATAAGTAAGTTATAAATTAAATTAGATATAAAAATAGTTATGGAATTTTTTTTTGGTTCAATTGGCAAAACAAGTTTTTTTTCTATTATATAACAATTAATGTAAAATATATATGTATATTAATGTAAAAAAAAATATGTAAGTAATAGTTTTAAGTGTGATTTTTTGGAGTATCAGGGGAATTTTGATTGGAATAGGTTGAAAAAAATTGTAAGCCAGTTTCTTCTCTATATAACAAATAATGTAAAACAATACGTATTTAATGTAAAAAAATATGTATATTTTTATAAGTAGTAGTTTTTAAGTGCAACCTTTTGGAGTTTCAAGGGGATTTTGAACGAAATCGCGCTATTTTTTTTTTTTTTTTTTTTTTTTTTTTTTTTTTTTTTTTTTTTTTTTTTT